>JAJOZX010005984.1:60000-92500 GCA_023014485.1 Bathynomus jamesi
CCCGACAAGGGACCTCCTCAACACTGAAGGAAAATAGTTTGGTTGTCAGGGGGCCAAGACTTTTCAACCAGCTTCCAAAGGACTTCAGAAACGTTACAGGGGTCAAAGTTGAAGTCTTCAAGAAAAGACTAGATGCTTGGCTCAGGACGGTACCAGAAGGGCCGGGTGTACCTGGCTATGTACGGTGGAGAGCGCAAGAAAGCAACTCGCTCCTCCACCAAGCCAGACCTAGAGGCTGGGCCACCAGCTTGACCTCCGTGTGAAGAGAGACCAACGCACGAAACAGCAACACAGTAACAAGGCAATTACTAAAATTCTTTCCTTCTAAATAAAATCAGGTTAAACACTATCAGGGCTGCTATACACGTTTATAATTAACAAGAACACACACACACACAATTATATATATATATATATATATACCCCGCAAGGGGGTTCTAAGCTCGTGCTCTTGAGTGCTCTTTGTGCTCGTTTGTACGTGCTTGTTCCTGGAGGTTTCACGTGCGCCCTCCCGGCCCTAGCACCCAAGGATGATGGGGCTCGACCCTGCAGTCCTTGGTCTTTTTCCACTTCGACTGTCCCCTCCACCCTTTCTTTTTCCTCTGTCTTTCCTCTCACTTTTTCTTTGTTTTTCCACCGAGATATGCCCTTTTAAATAGAGGCGAATCGGTTCTTCCCGAACTTAAAAAAAAAATAAAAAATATATATATATATATATTCGTTCAATTGTCCTGTCAACCAACCTTTACAATCTTTACCAAGTAACGTCACAACTATGAAATGACCTTGCCAGTCGTGAATAAGAGATAGTGATGATCATGTGTGAATTCTTCCCATGTAGTAATGACCGCGGTCACCGGTAGATTAAGGAAATCCATAGAAGGTACGATAGCCATGATACCCAAAGAAGGTAATAAACTAAAGTGTCGCCCATTTACAACTAAAGGAAAGGATGGTGAATGTAAATAGTTAATCTGTAGAGAGATTTCATACCTCAGCAATTCCTTTTACTTCCAAAATAAAATATTTATTAACCATATAAGAAGTCCTTTTTCTGTGTTTGCAACATTGCAAAGTGTTTATATATGGTGATATTTTAAAATTGCAACGTTGCAAACTATTTATATAGTGTAATATTTTAAACTGAACAACAATGCAAACTGTTTTTATAGTTATATTTCAAATTTGCAAAATTGCATAGTAGTTACACAGGGTGTTTATAAAGTCCCTATCTATTTCAGTGAAAACCTAGCAAAAAGGGTAAAATTCAATAACAATATAATAGAAGGCATACATTTAATGAATACTTAAGCATATGATTCTGTATGAGCACCATCATTATCTCTACAGAGTTCAAATCTGTCAGCAGCATTGCGGAACACATTTTGGAGCATGACAGGGGTTATTTTTGTAACTGCTATTACGATACGAACACGTAAATCTTGCAGATCTGTAACCCTCGTTTGATAGACGTTTGATTTGATAAAGCCCCATGCAAAGAAATCCAAGGGCGTTAGGTTAGGAGATCGAGCCGCTCAGGGCCTGTTGCCTCCACGTCCGATCCACCGATTTGGAAATCGTTCATTTAGGTACTCCCGAACAATTTTTGCGTAATGACAAGGTGCCTCATCTTGTTGAAAGACGACGGTGTTTAAAATGCCATCTGAATGTACCTGGGGTTCCAGGTATTGCTGAAGCATGTCCAGATAAATAAGCCCTGTAATTGTAGCTTCAGCAAAGAAAAAGGGCCCATAAATCTTAGATTTGGTCATACCCAACCAGACAGTAACTTTAGGATAATCTCGTTCCCATTAATAGAAATCAACTGGCTTTTCATTAGCCCATATGCGGCAGTTATGGCGATTAACCTTTCCACACGTGTGGAAAGTTGCTTCATCACCGAAGAGAATGTGGTCTATTAAATTTTCATTCTGAATGTGTTCAACAAGATTGGCACACATTGCACTTCACTTTGGATAATCCTCTTCATGTGAGTCATGAAGCACCTGAATGTGATAACTTCTCTTCTTCAACGTCGATTTCAAAATTTTGTGGACAGTTGATTTGGGTATCCCGAGTCTACGTGATATGGTACGAATTGACATGCTTGGATGTTCATCGATAACATTACGTACCGCATTTACAACATGCTCAGAGACACTCGGTCGTCCAGATCTTGACTCATCATGAACAGATCCCGTTCTTTTAAATTTACTAAGAAAATCACGAATTGTCTTGTCTGTAAGGACCTGGCTTGTGAAATGTTCTTTCAAGCCTCTCTCTAATTTCTTTGCATTTCTTTCCTTTAATCCGAAGTGTCACCACCATCACCCGTTCTCGTACATTCATTTTCATAGGGTTCTGCAACAAAAATAAATAAAAATCGTTAATTCAACGAAGTAGATAGGGACTTTATAAACACCCTGTATATAGTGATATTTTAATTTTTGAAACATTGCAAGGTATTTGTATATACGATCAATGTTTCAAAGCGCTGCGCGAGTCCACTTGTTTATTGCGGCTCTCTCTTATATAAAGATAGAAATTACAAAGGGAGATTAAAACGGATTTTGATTTTACAACAGACGATATAGCACGAGCTGATGGACAACTAAAAACTCATTCAATAAACAGGTCCGGACCAATGGGACACTAAACCGATTAAGAACTGCAAGAATGAAATAGCTATGCACTATTGGATACGGAGAAGATCACTGAACACGGGAGAATATCGAACATCAGTCCTACATTTAAAGGAGAGGATAGATCTCAAACAAAGGACTATAGACCACTGGCACTGACATTACATGTCACCAAAATATTTGAAAAAACATTTAGAAAAAAAAATTGACTCTTTGGAATCAGGAAAAATTGAATGGGAACCAACATGGATTCCGATCAGGAAAATCGTGCATTTGCCCTTGGCACCTCCTTCCTGCACAAAAAAAAATAAAAAAAATAAAAATTATAACAGTATCATTGATGCACTTGAAACCAATGGAAACCACGATGAAATTTACACAGATTTTGTGAATGCATTCGACAAATGATCATGGAATAATAACAAATAAACTGAAATGTATGGGAATAGCAGACAAATTAGGGAAATAGATATATAACCTCTTTAGAGAGCGTTAGCAGGTTGTTACAGTCCAAGGAATATTATCATCAGGATTGAAGGTACGTTTCTCTGAAGCACGAGGAACAATATTTGCCCCACTACTGTTCGTAATCATACTAACGGATATAGGTTACGAAGTAACCAATGAAAGTAGAGTAACATCCTTTGCTATGACGATACAAAAATGAGCAGAATAATTAGAAATTTGGATGATATAGAATCTTTACCAGGCCCGTAGCCAGGATTTTTTATGGGGTGGGGGTGCGAATGAGCGCCGAAGGCGCGAGTTCCTAGAGGGATCCGGGGACATGGTACCCGGAAAATTTGAAAATTTAGGTTGTCTGAGACTGCATTTCCGGCCTTTTGAAGGCGGTTGCAAGGAAAATCACAGTCTGAAGTGGCATAGAAAGTCAGGTTTTTGTGAATTTTAAGGCAAAAACAAACATTCTGAGAGGTTTATTTTACTCTGTAATATATGAATGAAACAGATCGTCACAAAGAAACAATAAAACAACAAATATATAGGGGCCTATATAACATGCACAGAAGTGAGCCAGAAGAACATGTAACTTTATTACATCACACCATAAGTGTTTTACATGTTAGAATGTTGAATCAAAAATTTAGAATCACATAATTTTAGAGTATCCAAGTAAGGAGTCAAAAACAATTGAAAAACAAATACTATTTTTCAAATTGCTCTAGCAAACATTTCTCCTAATATTCGATCTACTGATATTTAAGAAGAGTTTCCAAGCTCTAGCCTCCTAGGGTGGTTTGTCGCAAACAAATTACAGCTTGATCAAGGTCAATGTCTGTGAGGTAGTGGATGTGCATTAGGCGGACCTCCACGGGCCGTGGGGGGTGCGTACGCACCCATCGCACACCCCCTCTAGCTACGGGCCTGTTTACAAATGGACATAAAGAGAATATAGAGACAATCAGACAGCAATATGAAATTTAACACCGAAAATTTTCAACTATTAAGATATGGAAGAAGTGAGGGACTAAAATCAAGGGAATACCATACCCCAAATGGGCAAGAAATTCAGAGAAACTCAAATTTAAAAGACTAAGGAGCCACAAAATAAGATAACAATGAACAAAGCAAAACGAATGACTAACAGATACTGTATGAAAGCTTTCAAAAGAAGGGACAAGACTGTAATGATTCCCTCGCTGAGAACACTGATTATATCAAAACTGGAATATTGCTGTCTTAACGTCTCCATATAAAAAATAACAAATTAGTCAGAAGAAATTTACAGACGCGTCACATCCAAAATCAATGGATGTAAAGAATTAAATTACTGGGAAAGATTACGCACAATTAAATTTATATTCACTGGAAAGAGAAGAGATATACCATACATACATACATACACATAGAAAATAACAGAGAAACTAGTTCCTAACCTCAAATCGAACCCTATAACCAGTCAGTAACTGGAAAATAGGGAAGGCAAACTGTATAATGTTCCCAAACTAAAAGCTAGACAACTCTAAAGGGAAATAGTTTTGTCGTCAAACTATTTAACAATGCAGTTACCAAAAGAAATAAGAAATACAACGGTGTTCATGTGGACATCTTCAAATGAAGACTAAACACCAAGCTCAGGATAATGCCAGATGAGCCGGGTGTACATGATTATGTGAAATGGAGAGCTCAGGAAAGCCATCTCTCCTTCACGAAGCCAATTCTAGAGGTAGGTAGGTCTACGAGCCTGACTTCTGTGCAATAAGGGATCGACGCGCAAAACTCCTACCAGGTTAAGAGGCATTTATAATTATATACCTGATAATCTGGTAGAAGTTGTTACTTTTATATGAGAGAGAGAGAGAGAGAGAGAGAGAGAGAGAGAGAGAGAGAGAGAGAGAGAGAGAGAGAGAGAGAGAGAGAGAGAGAGAGAGAATTACGTAGTAATTATTATTAATTTGATATTTATAGAAATTGATAAAAAGAAACTTGTTTGTCAGACTTTTGAACTCAATTTTAAAAAATTTTAAACTTTTTAATTAGGTAATTACACTAAAAGTTCTTTTAAAGTCTCCCATTTTTCGTCGTCCATTTTCTGTTCTTTTAAATTGAGCAAAAAATAATTATCAATTATAAGTGTAGTTCCGTTTTCTTACCATTTTTTTCCGATCTTTGATTTTTTTTTAATGGGAAACTTAAGAATAGCTTGCAAAAAATATGGACCATCACCGAACTTGTAAATGAAGGTTAATAATATATTGGGCAGCTTCATATTTCCACTTAATTAGGTTTATTGTCAAAAGTAATATAATAAGTTAGTTAATAATGAAAATTATTTTCTTGCTTTTATTTATAATTAAATATGAAACAATTATAAATACTGCTTAGAAAATTGTTGAAAATTGACGTTAAATTTAGAAATATCATTTTCTTATATAATACATACACATGTATGGGTACTTTACGAAACTGCGACATTTTCAACACTGGATGGCGACATTTAATCTGATATATAAAAAAAATTAATTAACTTAACCTAACAAGCTTAAAATAATACAGTACAGTATATCCCTTTTTTATCAAAATTTTTATCATGATTTTCAGGAAAAAGTAAGTCAGACAACGCATGGCTACACCGCGAATATCGCTACTCGCACGTTCATGTTGAGATGAGCTTGTGTATGTATTCTGAAGCTTGTTTCATAACGTAACCTAGAAAACACACACACACACACACACACACACACACACACACACACACTCTTAATATATGAGAAAAAAATCCCTTGCAGATAATCTGATTATCCATCAGCGGAATACAGTATATAATTATGTTTGTATCTACATATTGATTAGTGATGGGAAATATATATTAAGAACTAATACGTGATTATCGTATGAATAGACCGCATCTTTCCCTCCTGTTTCCAAAACGCGTAATGAAATGGTTGACCCTCAGCACAGATTTTGGCAGGCGACGCTTCGTTGCATATCAATACAAAAATTACCGTATTTACCGTACGACGTACGACTATCGTATAAAGGACTTTTTTCGTAAAGCCATTCGTATCAATTTCCCCGTTATAATCTCGTTATATTAATTACCAAATTCGTTTGGTTTGCTTTTGTATCGTACGCGGTACGGTTTTACGTAGTACGACCGTATGCGATCATTTGTACGACCACACCTATTTTATAATAGCTCTCGTTGTACGGTCCGTAAGCTGTATACATCTTGTTTTTATGTAATGAAACTATTGATTCAGATTTAATTACATACAATACTTCATACAAAGTTATTAAATATGAAATGATTAATATATATATATATATGAATCCAGAGTTTGGCATGTATGGATAATTTTCAAATCCATGTACGTTATAACCATACTTACATGATACTTTCACTTACACATATTTATGTACAACTAAGGTTCGTTAGTGCGTGTGTCGGCGTTTGGCTGAGTGGTGTCGAGTTACGTCAGCCCATTCATTTCACACGAGTTCGAAACCTGACACCAGCCTTCGCGTTGAAATTTGAGAGAGAGAGAGAGAGAGAGAGAGAGAGAGAGAGAGAGAGAGAGAGATGAATAACGAAAAACAAAATAATAATAATAATATATATATATAAATTTTTGCCCGTCATCAGTTATGGAGACCATTACCTTAAAGTTGCAGCCACTGAAATGAAGTTCCTGTAGAAGAAAACATTGAACCAAACAAAGGTTGAATCGTGAAAGCGGTCTTTTTAAAGTGTCATATTTTAACAGAGACAAAGTTCAGCTTCTTAAAACTTTATAGTATGACTGAAATCTCGATGAAGTGCAGGTGTGTATTTTCGAAGTCTACCAGGTAGGTTTTAGTGTACCCGAGTATACGATGGAGTCAGACACCGTAAGTCTATTCCAAATGGTAGGAGCATTCATGCGTCGTCCTCGCGATGTATATCGAATTTATTGATACGATAAATACTCAGTCAGTCGGCTAATCTCATTCTCTCGACGTGGCATTTAATCGACAAGTTAATGTGGGTTATATTAGGTTATATTAGGTTAAGTCAGGTTAAGTTAAATTAGTTAATTAGGTACCAATACAATGTCTAATCAACGAAATTGGTAGAAGTCCTTCAATCAGAAATGTCTGTTGATTCAAATCTTCACTTCCGTGCATAGCTGTGAGTTCTGTGACCTACATAAACTACATTATATATATATATATATATATATATATATATATATATATATATATATATATATATGAGAGAGAGAGAGAGAGCGTTTACATTGTTTTAAATTTTGTATTTAAAAAAAAATGCTTCAGTAAAATAGTTAATTTTTAATTTACTTTGGTATTTATATCAGTAACATGTTTCATTAATAATGCACCCTCCTCCCTGCTCGATTCTTTGTGTACGAAAACATCCAATGACCACAGAGTGCATTTAACTATTTTCTTTTATAGAATATTTCGCTTCTTTCTCGCTCATTTGACCAGTGAGCTTAATCTTTGCACAAAATCTTTGTGTGGTATATATATATATATATAATTACAACTCAGCATGGTTTCCTGAGAAACTTTTACGTTACACTGCATGGAACAAGGAACTTTTCTGGAAAAATTAAATCCACTATAATCCGAATAAGTAAATAATGGTAAATAACAACTACTATAGTTTTTCTTTTGCATGGTTAGTGTCCCATTGCCCAACATTGGGCTTCCATCATGAAAAAGAAAAACTACTATTTGTCATTTACCATTTATATATATATATATATATATAGTGGATTTAATTTTCCCAGAAGAGTTTCTTGTTCCATGCACGGTAACACACACACACACACACACACACACACACACACACACACACATATATATATATGAGTGGTTTCCTTCTTCATATTAATCATATACATATATGAAGAAGGAAACCACTCTTCAGGAAGACGTAAATTTTTATTTTTTAACACCAAAGACAAGGGCTCCTTGCAAGCCCTTGTCAATTAGTGATTATCAATTGACAAGGGCTCGCGATGAGCCAAAACTGTATTGGTGTTAAGAAATAAAAATTTACGTCTTCCTGAAGAGTCGTTTCCTTCTTCATATTTCGTCGCAACAGTCCGTTATTTTACATTATATATATACACACAGTATATATATATATATATATATATATATATGTGTGTGTGTGTGTGTGTGTGTGTGTGTGTGTGTGTGTGTAAATACTATTAATGAGAGAGAGTACACAATAAATAACACGAGCATGAAATTTATTTAAGAGCTTACATCTAGAATCCATGAACTTAACGGTACTGAAGGGAATCGAATTCTGACGTCAGGAATTCCGAACGGACATAATTCTTAAACTTTTGTCTTTGGCAGGAAAGGATGTATGCATGGTCGAATCGGTGGGCTCAACATCGCATAAGGATAAGAGAAGTGAATTGTGAGATTTTGTTTACAAAAAGCGATTGGTTGAAAGGACTTGTTCACAAATTTCCCAGAAGTAAATCTGATGAATAATTTTTCATTACATTTTTAGACCAAGTAAGGGAAACTTGTATAATTTAGTCTCAGATTATTCTGAATAATAATAATAATAATAATAATTTATTATTATTATTATTATTAATATTATTATTTTCTATTTTCGAAATAGTTTAAATCAATTTATAATGAATGTTCTTTATTAATGACTGACCTTCCCAGTGACCAAACGAGGTCACTCTGACTGACATGAACATTTGTATATGCATAAACATGAACAAAGTCAACAGGGTTCACACGAGGTCACAAGGTCACAAGGTCAAACGAAATGGGAAACAGGTTGTTCGAAATAACTTGCGTGAGAACCGAGGAGAATTGGGTTGTAAGAGTAGTAAAATCCTTGTTTAGAATAGAGCTTTCATATTTAATGTTTCGTTTAACACAAAATAAACATTAATGTTTTTAATCCAATTCGACTGCACTTAATTTGTGTTGAAGGTATTCAGATATGGGTAATATATCGCAATCATCACTGAGACTAGAATTTTCATCGAGATTATGAACGGTCATTCATCGAACACACCTGATGATTAATTTGTCTTAAAATGATGAACAGTGACTCATCAGGAACTCTTGATGATTCATCTTTCATGTTTTATATATATATATATATATATACCTCGTTAACCTCGTTGATGTTCCGTGTGTTGGTTTCTCTTCACACGAAGGTCAAGCTGGTGGCCCCGCCTTTCGGCCTGGCTTGGAGGAGGAGCGAATTGCTTTCTTGCGCTCTCCACCATACATAGCCAGCTACACTCGGCTCATCTGGTACCGTCCTGAGCCAGGCATATATACACATATATACACACAGAAACAGTGTACATACTAAACGCAATGCGAAAAAGTATATATATACACAAAACTAACTCATTATACCTCAACGTTTCATGACTGAGTGAATAATATGGCGACTCGCAAAATTAAATTTTCAGTGACAACGGTTCGAACCCCAGCGAGGTAAAATAAATTTTTTTCAAACGTATTAATCTTAAAATTTAATTTGCTATTAGTACGTTGTTCTTGATCAATATAAAAATAATTTACATGTAATTACATTAAAGTTAATGAAAATAAATTGAAGTGAAATTCGATTGACATTTCCTCCAATAGATGGTGGGTGGCACCCACTTCGATGAAATTATTTTCAAGGAATCATTTCCATGAAAAGTATTTCATCAAGCATCGACGTCTGACGAAAATATTGTCGCCAACTAAGGGCACTTGTTCGATGAAAGAATTTTCAACACCTTGATGGAAATTCCAGTTTCAGTGTAGGCACGCGCGTGTGTGTCTGTCTGTCTGTTCCAGCCATAGGTCCAAAATGGAAGCAGTTACAAGAATGAAACCACACACATATTGATTAGGTCCCGAGGTTGTACACTTGGGTGTTAATAAATTAAATAATTAAAATTACTGGGCCCGAAGGCCCCAGCACCGCGATAAAACTATTATATAGAAAAGAACGCAGCCGTGAAAATCTTGAGCATCACATTGTGTCAAGATTTGTGAATTTTAAGATTTTCATGACTAAATAATAAAATGACGCGCGCGCGTGTGTGTGTGTGTGTGTGTGTGTGTGTGTGTGTGTGTTCCTGCCATAGGTCCAAAATGGAAGCAGTTACAAACATGAAACTTCACACATATATTGATTAGGTCCCGAGGTTGTGCACCTGGGTGTTAATAAATTAAATAATTAATTTTAAAAAATTAAATGACGTCATCAAGATTATTACGTCATTACGTATATATATATATATATATATATATATATATATATATATATATATATATATATCGAAACCTATGGTAAAATCATTGAACACGCGGTTAGGTTCATTGAATACCCTGTTAGGTCAACTGTACGCCCTTGACGATTGGTTAGGTTAAGTAGTGATATTTTCGTTTTTGCTACCCACACGAAGGGTGGGTTCTCTGCTAGTATATATATATATATATATACTTCATAAATATGTATCTGCCTCAGGTATGTTGAATGAGCTATATACAAAAAGGAAGGTCTATCTGCTCGTACTGTATATGTAAAAAGTATATTACCTATATGATTATAAGCATACTTTATGAATTTTATACTATTTGCAAACATGTAGTATGATTTTTTTTTATGCGCGTGTAAACAAATCTTAGAGAAACTTGTATATAATTTTAATTCATTACAAATTGGCTTTCAGACTTCGTGTGCATGAAAGAATAGAAGTGCAATTTGATAGCAAGTTTTATGTTTTATGGCACATACGATTATTTACATATACAAAATATATAATTTTATAAGAACTTTATTTCTTTTTATTTTTAGATTTTAATAAAATAGAACCATATACTTCTAATAAATAATTAGTTGAATTGTAAGTGTGTGTGTATATATATATATATATATATATATATATATATATATATATATATTACACGAATACATATATTTATTAAACGAATACATATATTTATTAAACGAATTAAAGAATGTATTTAAAATGTAATGTACAAAATTAATTTAAGCGTACATTAATAAATTAGCCAGCTATCTATCGATTCCAGAATACAAACAATTTGTTTATATCCTCAGACTGACTCAATGACGTCACTCATTCTCGACCAATCAGCGCTCGAAACTACACTCTTGGGACTGTTGTAAGTTGAGCGTCTAAACTATCGCATTTCAGCTGAACATAAGAGTAGGGTTTTATTCTGAGCGTTTGAAATAAATTGGTTAACAAGTGGAACTTGATTCGAAATTTAATAAATCGACTTAACTTGTTCAAGACTTCATACCTTTTAGATATGAATACATAAATCTATATTTTTGAGATTTAAAAGGAAGAGGATATATATATATATATATATATATATATATATCTCTCCTCCTCGTGTGCAGAAGCGTTCCTTAACACTTATGTCGTTTCTATTCATTTATATACTGCGCGGTCATTGCAGTTATATGCGCATATTCACGATTTGCGAGGGTGCCCTCTCAGGGTATTGGTTTCTGCCCTATGTGGGAGAATTTCGATTTGTGATTGAGTGAGGTCCGTAGCATAATGGTAGAGCGTCCGACCGGCAATTGGAAGGCCCTGGGTTCGATTCCCGGGCGGTTCGCCTCATTTTTCATTGTTCGTTATCTCTCCTCCTCGTGTGCAGAAGCGTTCCTTAACACTTATGTCGTTCTATTCATTTATATACTGCGCGGTCATTGCAGTTATATGCGCATATTCACGATTTGCGAGGGTGCCCTCTCAGGGTATTGGTTTCTGCCCTATGTGGGAGAATTTCGATTTGTGATTGAGTGAGGGTCGTAGCATAATGGTAGAGCGTCCGACCGGCAATTGGAAGGCCCTGGGTTCGATTCCCGGGCGGTTCGCCTCATTTTTCATTGTTCGTTATCTCTCCTCCTCGTGTGCAGAAGCGTTCCTTAACACTTATGTCGTTTCTATTCATTTATATACTGCGCGGTCATTGCAGTTATATGCGCATATTCACGATTTGCGAGGGTGCCCTCTCAGGGTATTGGTTTCTGCCTATGTGGGAGAATTTCGATTTGTGATTGAGTGAGGTCCGTAGCATAATGGTAGAGCGTCCGACCGGCAATTGGAAGGCCCTGGGTTCGATTCCCGGGCGGTTCGCCTCATTTTTCATTGTTCGTTATCTCTCCTCCTCGTGTGCAGAAGCGTTCCTTAACACTTATGTCGTTTCTATTCATTTATATACTGCGCGGTCATTGCAGTTATATGCGCATATTCACGATTTGCGAGGGTGCCCTCTCAGGGTATTGGTTTCTGCCCTATGTGGGAGAATTTCGATTTGTGATTGAGTGAGGGTCGTAGCATAATGGTAGAGCGTCCGACCGGCAATTGGAAGGCCCTGGGTTCGATTCCCGGGCGGTTCGCCTCATTTTTCATTGTTCGTTATCTCTCCTCCTCGTGTGCAGAAGCGTTCCTTAACACTTATGTCGTTTCTATTCATTTATATACTGCGCGGTCATTGCAGTTATATGCGCATATTCACGATTTGCGAGGGTGCCCTCTCAGGGTATTGGTTTCTGCCCTATGTGGGAGAATTTCGATTTGTGATTGAGTGAGGTCCGTAGCATAATGGTAGAGCGTCCGACCGGCAATTGGAAGGCCCTGGGTTCGATTCCCGGGCGGTTCGCCTCATTTTTCATTGTTCGTTATCTCTCCTCCTCGTGTGCAGAAGCGTTCCTTAACACTTATGTCGTTTCTATTCATTTATATACTGCGCGGTCATTGCAGTTATATGCGCATATTCACGATTTGCGAGGGTGCCCTCTCAGGGTATTGGTTTCTGCCCTATGTGGGAGAATTTCGATTTGTGATTGAGTGAGGGTCGTAGCATAATGGTAGAGCGTCCGACCGGCAATTGGAAGGCCCTGGGTTCGATTCCCGGGCGGTTCGCCTCATTTTTCATTGTTCGTTATCTCTCCTCCTCGTGTGCAGAAGCGTTCCTTAACACTTATGTCGTTTCTATTCATTTATATACTGCGCGGTCATTGCAGTTATATGCGCATATTCACGATTTGCGAGGGTGCCCTCTCAGGGTATTGGTTTCTGCCCTATGTGGGAGAATTTCGATTTGTGATTGAGTGAGGTCCGTAGCATAATGGTAGAGCGTCCGACCGGCAATTGGAAGGCCCTGGGTTCGATTCCCGGGCGGTTCGCCTCATTTTTCATTGTTCGTTATCTCTCCTCCTCGTGTGCAGAAGCGTTCCTTAACACTTATGTCGTTTCTATTCATTTATATACTGCGCGGTCATTGCAGTTATATGCATATATATATATATATATATATATATAAACAAACAAGATGATGCATGAAGTTTGCCTTGTTTCACGTGAATGTATTTATTTAAGAGTCAACGTTTCGGACATTGACCAATTCTCAATCCTGAAATCATTTTAGAAAATTATTTACAATTCATATTAGAAATAGATAGAAAGTCCAATATATAGAATAGTGAAGCCTTAAACAGTACTGATAAAACCTCTATTCCTTTATATATTATTTGAAATTATAAAGAATTTAAGAACTAAACATTAGGAAATAATATTTTGTTTATTTTTAAAGCTTCACTATTTTATATACTCTTTTATCTATTTCCAATACGAATTGTAATTCATTTTGTAAAATGATTTTAGTCTTGAGAATGAACCAAAGTCAGAAAAGTTGACTCAATAAAGCAAGTTTTTTGAATCATCCTGTTTTTATTTAAAATTAAATTGAAGTTTATCAGGAAAGACCCGATCAACAAGTTATATATATATATATATATATATATATATATATATATATATATATATATATAAGAACGTTAAATAACTCCAAACATTATTATTATTATTATTATTATTATTAAAAAAATCAAACCTCACCACTTAGTTTTTCTAATGTTGTCATTTTCATTCGATCTGCTCCAATTAAATCTTAACAACCCAACCACCCAATATAACGAGATCACCCCCCTAAATCCTGTTATAAGGATTCGAACACGTGTTTTATACCATCGCGATAAGAATTCAATCCTAATGAGTTTTCAGTTTTAATCGATCTGTCCGAGATGACGTCACGTCACAGCTGAAGTGGTCGCTTTAGCTGTTTCAAGTCGTGTCACTTATATCCGAAAGAGTACTATAGTGATACCAAAAATATAAATATAAATGTAAATATAAAATGACAGAAGACTTGGGGACATATTAAAATTTAAAAACAGAATTAAAGATTGAAAATACTACAGGGTGTCTACAATGTTTTGTCACACCAGTAAAATACCAACAGATTTTCGTTTCTCTTTCAGACCCATTTTAAATGTATGATAGCGGCAACTATACGACTGAACAACGCATATTGGCTAGTACCTAGGTTCATGAGCGACCACGTAATGGCAAAACCATTGAAAATATTCGTGCAGACTTCCAGGACCGATTCAGCCGTGCAGCTCCTTCTTGGAGGAGCTGCACCACTGAATGTAAATTTATGGGCAACTTAAATTATTTAGCTTCGCCTTTTTTTGTGAATATATAAGTTGGTAATGACTATTTACACTCCAAATTTCAAAAGTATAGTATGTATCTTTCATAAAGTATGATTTCAGCATTTGATTTTCCACATACAATATTCAGAGAGTGTACAGATAAATACTAACTAAACTAAATAGCAAAATAAATCCCATCTCGTACTAAAGACTCAAGGTGTCATTTACTGTATATACAGGGTAACCCAAAAATCCTTCCTTAAAAGAATTTACTAATATTCAGATCTAATTCTTTCCAGATGTTAGTTGACCTTTCGGAGAAATAGCTGCCTATACACTGTAGGAAAATGTGGCATTGGCGTACGTATAAATAGCTTCATCGCATTCCTGCAATTTGAACATAGGGGGACAAGACTTTTTTATGATGTTTTCTGATGATGTAATCCTGTTCGTGAATGGGTCCTCTGCATCACATGACCTTTGCCGTTACGAAGGTTAAACAACCCCAACCACTATATTATTATACTATTATTATTATTACCAGAGATGGGCAGTAACACGTTACATGTAACGACGTTACGTAACGAACGTTACAAGAGTAACGGTAACGCCTGAAAGATATTCAAATGTATCAATGTAACGGTAACGCTTTGCAATTTTTTTTTTATCAATGTAACGGATTTTTTCGTTACTCGTTACTCGATACTTGAATTTGATGACATTGCTATTCCATTCATGAGGACTATTAAATGCAATTCACTATTCCGTGTTAGTGGCAACGACTAAATTTATATTTTCTAGGTCTCTCCATCTTTCCCAAAAATCATTGGGATGCAAATTATTGTGCAATATATCGTTCTTAAGAGAACAACATTTATATAGTCATTAATAGTAGCTATTAGAATTTATGTGGTATGGCTGCCATTTGTAAGTTTATCCATAGTTTCAAAATACATGTGAAGGCACATAAACAAATATCAAATGTAACTAGTTACGTGTAACGTCGTTACATGTATCGAGTAACGGCAACGCTTTAAGGCTTTTCAAAAGCAACGATGTAACGGTAACGCCGAGTACATTTTCGACGTGTAACGAGTAACGGTAACGCCGCCCAATTTAATGTAACGGTACCCATCACTGATTACTACTACTATTGTTAATATAGTTCACCTTATATATATATGAAGGCTTTGCTTTCACAAACTCAAATTCCATTCCTTTCATATATGTGATTTAAATAAATTAACTTCAGATTTTAATAATCTTCACGATGCAGCGTTTTGCAGAAGTAGATAAGCACACCGGACAAAAAATTAGTCACCCCTAATAGCACCGATAGTAGGAAGTTCAAGGTCACACAGAGGGCGCTGATGTAGCATTGGTAAGTGACAAGTAGCGGTGACGTAGCACACAGGATCAGATCTGTTTCGTGAGGTGGTGAAGAACAAAGTGTGTGTTGGATATAGTCTGCAAAATGGGTCGTGAGGCAGACGTTACTCAGTGGCAAAAAGGAGCCATCGTGTTTGGCAGAGCCCACGGACACAAATGTCTGAAGTAGTCCAATTTGTTGGTGTGTCAACGCGTACTGTCCAGCGAGTTTACAAAGAGTGGTGTAGTTCGCAATCAACTGAAAATCGACGGCGTAACTGTGGCCGGAAAACAATTCTCGACAATAGGGACCGCCGCCATGTTTCTCGTCTAGTAACTGCAAATCGTTTTCAAACCAGAGAACAATTGCTCCAAGAAACCAATGAGGTTCTCCAGCGACCAACTTCCGAACGGACATTGCGACGAGAACTGCATGCGATGGACATCTGGAGCAGGGTACCACGGAAGAGGCCGCTGTTAACAGCAAGTCACAAATTGGCACGTTATAAATGGGCTCAGAGGCACAAAAACTGGACTGCGGCAGATTGGAAACGTGTAATTTGGTCCGATGAGTCCCGTTTTGTTTGTTCTCCAATGATGGGAGGCGACGAGTACATCGCAGGTCCAATGAAGCCTTTAATCCTGAATGCGTCGAAGGTGTTGTTCAGGCTGGAGGTGGTTCCGTGATGCTCTGGGGATGTTTTTCGTACCACGAAATGGCCCTCTCGTTCCAGTGACGATGAATTTGAACCAGCAGGCGTACCTCCGCATACTAAACTCGCCGGATTCGTGCGGTTATCAAGGCCAGAGGCGCCGTCACACGTTATTAGGTACATTCTGAGAGGGGGTGACTAATTTTTTGTCCGGTGTGCTTATTTCTGTCATGTGAATATGGTTTCTGTAAAGCTAAATTTCTGCAAGAAATAAGTCTCCTGAAGAAATTACATGCGTAGGATCCTACAGTACATTTTTAAAATTTTAATTATATGATTTATTTGACATCCTTCTGTTTCTTTTTTGTTTGAAATACCCTGTTCATATATTTTGTCCTTCTGGTTTCCCCGTTCTTTTTTTGTGTTCTTTTTAGGTTTCATTTTTAAAATAATGAATGCGTGGGTATAGGGAATACAGGGTAGACCAAAAGTCCCAAACTACTACTAGTTCACTCTTTACAAGGAATAGACTGGGACTTTTGGGATACCCTGTATATACAGTATATTATAATCGAGGTTCATTATACTTCGCTTTCAATGTACGTACTTGCTTTAATTGCTGCATAATTTTAGCTCCTATAGATGATGAATCTGCACTTCACATAACCCCATTCTTTTATTCGTTCAGAGAACCAACAGTCTAACAGCGATGTATTCCCCCACCGGAACATATATCTTGCTCACGACACACGCTCTATCGATTCCTGCGGGAGTGTCCCTTCGTCTTTATTGTCATGAAACAGCGTTTCCCACCCTGTTACAACGCCTTTATATTTTAAAAATTTACCATTCTCTTTACATTATTCCGATGTAGGCCGAATAAACATGAGGTATACTTTAAAATACTTTTCCGGTATACTTTTAAGATAAGATACATCTATAAATACTGTATATTCCTTATAAATGGGTTAGACTAGAAAATATATAAACCTTTGGTTAGCTTCCGCCCGAATTGCTCATTCTGACGAAGGTCAAGCTTTTCACTCCACCTTAAACCTACAGTTTAACGTGGAATCCGAACCACGCCCCATCAGCAGCCCAGTGCCTTAACCACTAGGCCACCTAGGGTACCCATTTATCTACCAACCACTTTCTTTATTGTGTGGAAGGATGAACAGCTGGGTTTTGCTGCGCGCCGGCTGCCGTCGGGTCTCGAATCCGGGGCCGATGGATTCGTAGTCAGCGACGCTAACCACTACACCACCGAGACTACAATATATATATATATATTATATATATATATATTCCTAAATCGCCAAATTTCTCCATCATCATCGTCGGTGGTCATTGACGTTATATAATATTTAAGGTCTTACAAGTGATGTCTTATTTTTTCGAATTTCACTCGCGTTAGGATTTTAATTAAAAAACTCTTAATCAAATTACAACTGTTTCATGCTTTCTCAAGATTTTATACACACATTTTTGTTTTCGTTTTATTTTATTTCATTTTAGGTTACAACAAAGCAGTAGCTATTTTCTGTGTAGGAGGAAAGTGATACAAAAGATAGCAACAAATAGGAGCGAACGTAACTTTATATATATATATATATATGTAAACAACATGACATTTAACACCGAGAAATTACAGCTCTTGATATATGGTAGAAATGAGGAACTCAAACAGACAGCATACTACGCTTCGGACAGAGAGGAAATTCAGAGAAGCACGAAAGCGATAGATTTAGAGGTTATAATGACCGATGATGCGAAATTCGAGACACAAAATCAGATAGCAATAAACAAAGCAAAAAGAGTCGCGGGACAGGTACTAAGAACCTTCAAAAGAAGGGACAAGACAGTAATGATTCCCCTGTTGAAAACACTGCTCATACCAAAGTTTGAATACTGCTCAGTCTTGACGTTCCCACGCAAGAAGGAAGAAATTAATAAACTAGAAGATATTCAGACATTTTACAGCCAAGTTCGATGCCTGCAAAGAACTCAACTACTGGGAAAGACAAAGTGAACTAAATCTATACTCCTGGAAAGAAGAAAGAGGTACACCATAATATATACATGGAAAATGATCGAAAAACTGTACCAAACCTCAAACTAAACCCAATTACCATCCAAACAACACTGGAAAATAGGAAAGACAGAATGTGTAGTGCTCCGAAATTAAAGGTCCGACAAGTGACCTCTTCAACACTGAAGGTAAACAGCTTGGTTTTCAGGGGGCCAAGACTTTTTAACCAGCTTCCAAAGGACCTCAGGAACGTTACAGGGGTCAAAGTTGAAGTCTTCAAAAGAAGACTAGATGCCTGGCTCAGGATGGTACCAGATGAGCCGGGTGTACCTGGCTATGTGCGGCGGAGAGCGCAAGAGAGCAACTCGCTCCTCCACCAAGCCAGACCTAGAGACGGGGTCACCAGCTTGACCTTCGTGTGAAGAGACCAACGCACGGAACTGCTACGAGGTTACGAGGTGTATATATATAATAATAATAATAAGAGCACACAATATATTTTGCCCCACCCTTTTTTTCTTAGCTAAATAATCGGCCATGGGGCTGAAATGTCTTTTGGGCCGTAAGTTCGAACTTTCTGCGCTCCACATAACCGGATTTTTCCAGTTTCAACCTCCCCGCCTTGTATAAAACCGTTTTTAAATGCCTTTGTATAAAACCGATGGTTAACGCAGTTTCGAAAATGGCGTCTGACAGTGATGTGCGTCGTAAACAGGGAGCTGTTATTGAGTTCTTAACCGCAGAGAAGGAAACAGTTGGAAATATTCACAAACGTCTACAAAACGTTTACGGAGATGCTGTTGTTGATCGAAGCACAGTTGGACGCTGGTCTAAACGTGTGAGATCATCGGAGAGAGGGAGAGCCATCCTCGATGATGAACCACGCAGCGGTCGCCCGGCATCGGCTGTAACATCTCACACTGTGCAACGTGCTAACAGCATCATTCGGTCAAATCGGCGCGTCACATGCAAGGAGCTATCACTGGAGCTAGGAATTAGTGAAGGAAGTGTGAATATGATAATTCAGCAACTGGGATACTCAAAAGTGTGTTCACGGTTTGTTCCTCGCGAAGTGACTGAAGATCACAAAGCTCAAAGAAATTAAATTGCTTCCGAGTCGTTGGTTCGATACGAGACAGAAGGGGATGACTTCCTTTCACGAATTGTGACTGGGGATGAGACTTGAGTACACCACTTTGAACCTGAAACAAAACGCCAATCCATGGAGTGGCATAACGCAGACTCCCCACGCAAGAAAAAGTTCAAAATGGCTCCCTCTGCAGGAAAGTTTATTGCCACCATCTTCTGGGACATAAAAGAGGTGATTCTGGTGGACATTATGAAGAAAGGACAAACAATCAACTCAGAAGCATATATTGCTACCCTACAGAGACTCTAGAGACGTATAAAGCGAGTTCGACCGGAGAGAAAACTGGAAGATGTCCTTCTTTTGCACAATAACGCAAGACCACACAACAATTTGCAAACAAGAGAGGCCATCACAAAAATGCGCTTGACTGTGTTACCCCACCCTCCATACAGCCCGGATTTGGCACCTTCAGACTTCCATTTGTTTGGGCCAATGAAGGATGCTATTCGTGAAAGTTTCAGAGTGACGATGAGGTTGTTGAGGAGGTTAAGAGGTGGCTCCAGCTAAACACAGCGGAGTTTTACCAGCAAGGAATAAAGGCCCTTGTTTCGAGGTGGAGGAAAGCCGTAGAAAAGGATGGAGACTATGTGGAAAAATAAAAACTTGTGAAAAAGGAATGTAACTACTTGTGTACAAAATTTTTGGAACTTACAAGGAAACTTAGAAAGAAAAAAAAAGGTGGGGCAAAATATATTGAGTGGCCCTCGTATATATATATATATATATATATACAGGGTGGGCCGAAAGTCTGGATCCATAGGAAAATATTTATTTCAATACATAAATTACAACAAATGGTAAATACTTAAAATGAATATCAACTTTAACTCGTAAATGCGTATACCCTGTATATATATATATATATATATATATATATACACATCAACGTAAAGAACGACGCTTGTATAGAAGACATTTCGTGCAAGATGAGGAGGGAGAACGAACAAATGAAAAAATGAGGTAACCACCCGGGAATCGAACCCGGGATCTTCCGATCTGACCGGCAATCAGAAGATCCCTGGTTCGATTCCCGGGTGGTTACCTCATTTTTTCATTTGTTCGTTCTCCCTCCTCATCTTGCGCGGAATGTCTTCTATACAAGCGTCGTTCTTTACGTTAATTATACTGCGTGTTCTTTGCAGTTGAAAATGTGTATATATATATGTATATATATATTAACAAGGGCGTATGGTGAAGGGGGTTCATAGGGTTAAAACCCCTCCCGAAATTTTCGAGTTCTGCTCAGATTTCGAATAGAAGCTGGAGACTGTGCTTTAACTGATCACCTTGCAAGCTCGTCTGCAGTTGTGAATTATACAAGTCCTCGTATTCAAAATGAACTCATTGATTTATGTGGTGAAATAATTTGAAAGGAAGTTGTTTGCAAAGTGAACAATGCAAAGTGTTTCGCTGTGCTTGCGGATGAAACTACAGATGTGGCTAATATTGAGCAAATGTCGCTGTGTTTGAGATACATTGATGAAGAAACATTTCAAGTTAAAGGAGATTTTCTTGAGTTTATACCTGTGGAAGACCCAACCGGCCGTGCTCTTGCCATTACAATAATTGACTGTTTGAAACGCAATGGAGTATGCATGGAATATATATATGGTCGGTCAAGGATACGATGGAGCAGCAGCTATGATGAGTGATGCACGTGGTGTTCAAACTTTTGTGAGAGAGGAGTGCCCTTTAGCTATCTATGTTCATTGCAGCGCATGTTTTAAATCTTGCTCTCTCCCATTCTTCAAAAATTGCAGCTATTAAAACGTGTTTAGGCACAGTCAAAAGTGTTGTAAATTTTTTCTCTCTGTCTCCAAAGCGAACCACTATTCTTAAAGAGTTTATTCTTATTCTAAGCGAACGCTTTGTAAAACACAATAATCTTTTATCTAATATCCAGAAAGTGATACCGACCGCTGCTTGGATACCTCGGGCACAACCTCTAATTTAAATGTGCGTGTTGAATTTTATCAAGAACTTCTCCCCGACCCTAGCGTCTTTGCATCTGAATTTGAACTCTGGGAATATATTATATGATAATATATATATATATATATATATATATATATATATATATACTCAAAGGTGGGCAGGACCGAGTTCCAAAAGGACCGAATTCCAGGAACTCGGTCCTTTTTAAGGACCGTGAGCGGGAAAGTCGGTCCTTTTCTCAGTGAGGACCGAAATGAGGAGCGACGGTCCATTTTTAAGCAATTCCGGACGGTCTTTTTTAGTGATTTTAGTGTGTTTAGTGATTATTTGAAGTTCTAAAGAAGATGCTAGTCTTGAAATGCTAGTCTTCTTAAAGGGAAACTCAAGCATTTAACTTAATAACTTTTTTCATCATTTATGTATTGTATTAATTATAATTTACGTTAATAAAATTAAAGATTTCCGGTGTCTTTAATTTCATTTTTCATTTTAATCAAATTTTTCACTTATATTATATATAAGGACCGAGGACCGATCCTAGGTCCTATCTTCAGAAAGGACCGTGACCGGGACCGTCGGTCCAGTTTGAGGCAAGGACCGGGACCGGGACCGTCGGTCCTTTTTGAGGTCCGGGTGCCCACCTTTGTATATACTGTACAGGGTAAGTAATAAGTCATGTGCAATGGGAGTTTTTATCTATTGTTATCTATTGTTCACGTTATGTTTATGTTTCAGATAACTACTAGAGATGGCTGACCCCATGAAGTATACTACGTCAGAAAAAGTGGAATTAGTGCTTTTGCACGTTGCTGGAATGAGTAAAACAGAGGCATGTGAAGAAGTCCATCGCCGGCACTCTATAAAGCTAAAGCTGAGCATCGTATGGTGGGGCGAACACTGGAAGTCTTGAAGGAGACAGGCAGTGTTCATGACCGACCACGCAGTAGATGGCCTCATACAAGTACAGATGAGGCGTCGTGTGTCATTGTCCTAGCTAAATTAATTTGTAGTCCACAGCGTTCAACCAGAAAAGTAGCACAGGAAACAGGACTTTCTCAAACAGCTATGGAGCGCATTCTCAAAAGGTATCGATTTCATCCGTATGAGCTACACCCAGTACATGAACTACTGTCCGACGATGCTGAGAGACGCCTTCAGCTCTGCCAATAGTTCGAAGAGTGTAGACGGCATCAGCCGACGTTAGCAGCGGACATCATATTCAATGACGAAGCGTGCTTCCACTTGGATGGGCAGGGTAACCTCCATAACACCATTTGCTGGGCAGCCGATAACCCACACATTGTCGATAAAAGGCATCATCAAACGGATCCGCGGATGACTGTGTGGTGCGGAATCCACTGCGAGAGGATCGTGGGGGCTCGTGTTTTTTAACCATAGTGTCAACTCCGACATGTACCTAACTATGCTACAAGAAAAGCTGGTGCAATACATGGACAATATTACCATCCGTGAAATGCGCCGCATGTTTTTTCAACACGACGCCGCGCCAATACATTTCTCCATACCTGTGCGTAAATGGTTGGATACAATCTTTCCAAGGAGATGGAATGGACGCCGTGGCCCTGTGGAATAGCCGCTACGGTCCCCTGATCGAACTTCCCTTGACTTTTTTTTTTGTGGGGTTATTTAAAGGTGTGCATATACGAAGGACGCCAGAAAACTTTGGAAGAGCTCAAACACAATGTGCGTACAGAATGTGCGACAATCACACCACAAATCCTCCAGAATGTGAGACAAAGCTTTGGCAATCGTATTAACATTTGTTCTCGGCTTCAAGGAGCACATTTTGAACACTTATTGAAAGAATTGAAAAAAATATTGAAAATCCTATTGAACATGACTTATGACTCACCTTATATATATATATATATATAATATATATATATATATATATATATATATATATATATATATATATATATATATATATATATATTATTATTATTTTCATCGTTCGTTTTGGATATTATTAATTTGAAACTGGATATCGGTTTCTAATTGCAACAATCATTAGTGGATGAAAATGATATTATATATATATATATATATATATATATATATATATATATACTTACGCCTACATGCAGGTTCATTTATTTTATTGACTACTAGTGAATTTTACCTGTATGGGTATGTGTACATAGTTTCTATGTCCACCCAGTCAAAATATGAAGCTTACACGAATGAGTCATTCTGGATTACGGGTGGATACGGGTATGAGTATGTTATAATGTTATTACGCATGGAATGCTCTCTCTCTCTCTCTCTCTCTCTCTCTCTCCAATATTTTTCTGGGAGAGTGAGAGAAACATAATTACATAAGGAAAAACTTTAAAAAATGCATGGCATGTATTAACCTCGTTAACCTCATTGCTGTTCCGTGCGTTGGTCTCTCTTCACACGAAGGTCAAGCTGATGGCCCCGCCTCTAGGCCTGGCTTGGTGGAGGAGTGAGTTGCTTTCTTGCGCTCTCCACCGTACATAGCCAAGTACACCCGGCTCATCTGGTATCGTCCTGAGCCAGGCATCTAGTCTTCTTTTGAAGACTTCAACTTTGATCCCTGTAACGTTTCTGAGGTCCTTTGGAAGCTGGTTGAAAAGTCTTGGCCCCCTGACAACCAAGCTATTTTCCTTCAGTGTTGAGGAGGTCCTTTGTCGGGCCTTTAATTTGGGAAAATAACACATCCTGCCTTTCCTATTTTCCAGTGTTGTTTGAATGGTAACTGGGTTTAGTTTGAGGTTTGGTACCAGTTTTTCGATCATTTTCCATATGTGATTATGGTGTACCTCTCTCTTCTTCTTTCTAGGGAGTACAGATTTAGTTTACTTAGTCTTTCCCAGTAGTTGAGCTCTTTGCAGCCATCAGTCTTTGCTGTGAAATGTCTCGTAAGTTTCTTCTGGTTTATTAGTTTCTTCCTTTTTATATGGGGACGTCAAAACTGAGCAGTATTCAAGTTTTAGCATAATCAGTGTTTTTAGCAGGGGAATCATTACTGTCCTGTCCCTTTTTTTGAACGTTTTTAGTACCTGCCCCGCGACTCTTTATTTATCGCTATCTGATTTTGTGTTTCGAATTTCGCATCATTGGTCATTATTACCCCCAGATATTAGATGAGGTCGAGTTGCCTTTCTGCCGACACGATTTCTTTTTTCTCTCTTCTTTCTCTTGGGTGGCTGGATGCACGTGACGGGTGAGGGCATGATGTGGAAATCTGATTTTTGTTCTTATTTCTTGTTTCCACCCCTTTCCTGTAGAAACATTTCATCGCTTTGCCGGCGTGATGGCTCTGTGCATACATGGGTATAGACACGGAGAGTTTAAACTTTACCTCTCTCTCCCTATTCCTTTGGGGCTCGCCTGAAGTGGGTCATGGGGTCTTTGTTGGACCGATACCTCAGTAAATAGAGCCGTAAATATTTTGTATAAAATCAAAACCATATGTTTGATGTTTTTTTTTTGTGACGATACCAAGTGGGTGATGTGCGATCAACACAAATATATTATTGATTAATTTATACAGCGGTGCTATCCAGTGTATGATCTGTGTGTGCATGGCGTAATTATGGAGCTGGCTTATATATTCTCTTTTTCCTGTAAAATTTCCTTGGCTACTTTTCTAGGGTCAAGGTATTTTCTTCAACCCTTTTCTGTACCCGCCTCTGGCGGGGAAGGATTGGAGAGTAGGGAGAGAGCCTTATGCTTTTCTATCCAGTTTTCTACTGCTGCTAGAATAATTAGAAAATGCATTAGTTTAATAACAAGAACTTCCCCGAGTGGACCGAAATGTCTTCGAGGCTTCCTCTTTTCCTTGTAACTCTTTCTCTCTGTCACAAAAATTCATTATTATAGTTCAGATAGCTTGAGTTTTGCAAATAATGAAATTTATCACTCACTATATTCATTATTCACTTCACAAAAAAATCGAGGCAGGAAGATATTCTTACAAGTTCAGGATAGGCCAAGAGAGGATTCGTGCTCATGTCCAAGATGCATGCATGAATTCCGCTTTATGCGAATGCAAGATTTTCTCCCTGCATGCATGGAAGTGGCTCTAAATATCATACACGCTCATATATACAGGGTGCTCCAAAAACATGTTACAACTTTTATGGCGCTAATATGTCATTGCTTACCACTTAGCCTATAGTGGTTTTTTTTTGGTTTATGCAAGTATGTGTGTTTATTTGCTTGTTTTTTAATAATAATATTTTTAGTAATAATAAATACATAGTATTTAAATCTATTTTTCGAAGCACCATATTATATATATATATATATATATATATATATATATACAAGGTGGGCCGTAAGTTTCCATACATAGGAAAAATAAACATTTTTTTATGGACAACCATTTTTATTTATATAATATGCTCTACATGGTTGCCATTGTTTTGAAAACACATTTCAATACGTGTTCCCCACTGTTGATGAACACGCATTAGCACAGTTGACGTTATGCTTGTAATGGCGTTGGTGATACGTTCCTTTAGATGATTTATGTCTCGTATCTTTTCCTGATACACCATGGCCTTCAAGTGCCCCCAAAGATAGAAATCAAGGGGGGTGAGATCTGGGGATCTGGGAGGCCACTCCACAGGACCACGCCGACCAATCCAAGCATCCGGAAACTGCTGCTGATCCAAATACCGACGCACGTGAAGACCATAATGAGGTGGAGCTCCATCTTGCTGGAAGTAAACTGGGAAGTTACCTTCCTCGTTTAGCAGGGATGGGAAAATCTCTTCTTGCAACATGTTAAGATACCTTTCGGCATTAAGATTTCCACTGACAAAAATTGGTCCAATAATTCTGTCACCCCATATCCCGGCCCACACCATCACTTTACCGGCACCTTGCATCTTCGTCGGACTCAGCCAGTTAGGGTTAGCATTACTCCAATAACGTATGTTTTGCCGATTAACCTCTCCATTGACGTAAAAATTTGCTTCATCAGTAAACAAGATCTTACGTCAAACGCATATTCTTAGGGTATCTGAAACATAAAAACAAACGTTTAATTTTTCCTATGTATGGAAACTTACGGCCCACCCTGTATATATTATATATATATATATATATATATATATATATATTCACCCCATTATAAGCCTTAATAAATTCGTTATTATAGGAGCTATCTTAAAACGGTTTGCGGCAATTAATAACACAACTCAAGAATTTTTGTTCTTTATTTCGCAGAACATCCACTAGGGGCACAATGGCGACAGTGAAGGAGAAAACAATGTGTGTGTGCTGTGGATGTGGGAAACCAAATCTCCAATTACTGTGCAGAGACGTTTTCGGGAGGAATATCAGAAAACTCCACCAACAAAGCAATCACTCAAGCGATGGCTGAAACAATTTCAAGAAACTGGCAGTGTGCTACATCAGAAAGGAGCTGGAAGGCCTAGTGTGTCTGAAGATAAGATAGCAGGAATTCAGGAGGCGTTTATCCGAAGTCCTACAAAATCCATCCGCCGAGCAAGCCGAGAACTGCAAATACTGCGTTCAACAGTGCATAAAGTGGTTCACAAGAGGTTGAAACTTTATGCCTACAAATTGCAAACCTTGCAGAAACTTCTACCAAATGATAAACCCAAACGGGTACAGTTTGCTGTTGACATTCTTGACCGTATTGATGAAGATGAGCATTTTTTGAACAATGTCGTTTTCAGTGATGAAGCGACATTCCATCTGTCTGGTAAAGTCAACAGACACAATTGCCGTATATGGGGATCAGAAAATCCGCATGAATTTATTGAACACGAACGCAACAGTCCCAAGATAAACGTTTGGTGTGCTCTCTCCCATAACCGTGTGATTGGACCATTTTTCTTCCATGAGAACACTGTGAAGGCTACAAATTACCTAGATATGCTTGAATGGTATGCTGCACCTCAGCTTGAGGATATGCAGCCCCGTGTGTTCTTTCAACAAGAGGGGGCACCGCCACACTGGGGATTAGAAGTGCGGAGGTTCCTCAATGAAAAGTTCCCTTCTCGCTGGATCGGGCGAGATGGCCCTATTCCATGGCCTCCTCGTTCCTCGGATATCACGCATCTGGATTTCTTTTTATGGGCTACACAAAGGACAGAGTGTATGCAAAGAAGGTTAATAACATCACAGAATTAAGACACCGGATTGAAGAGACATTAGCTTCCATCACGCAAGACATGCTTCTTAATGTTTGGAACGAAATCATCTATCGCCTTGATGTTCTGCGTGCTACCAATGGGGCTCACGTAGAGGTTTACTGAATTAAAACAAAAAATTCTTGAGTTGTGTTATTAATTGCCGCAAACCGTTTTAAGATAGCTCCTACAATAACGAATTTATTAGGGCTTATAATGGGATGAATAATTTATGGACACCCTGTATTAGTGATGTAGGTCAGATCCGCATCCGCATCCGCATAACATCCGCACATTTTCTCGCATCCGCATCCGCACTTTGGACTGCGGATGTCGTGCGGATGTGGACCGTTGAGATAAAACGTCATTAATAAGCGGAAATTATCAAAATCTACTATATTAATAGAACTAGTTCATTGTGCGCAAAAGTGATGCAAGCGACAAGACGAGAGGCTGTTCTTGTATGAAGTTACTCTCTTGCAACCTACTTAGATCCACGTGTGGACCGTTGAGATAAAACGTCATTAATAAGCGGAAATTATCAAAATCTACTATATTAATAGAACTAGTTCATTGTGCGCAAAAGTGATGCAAGCGACAAGACGAGAGGCTGTTCTTGTATGAAGTTACTCTCTTGCAACCTACTTAGATCCACGTTACAAAGCTAAGTTATTTTCACCTAGTACATTAGAACGAGTTAAATCATCACTTGGCAAAGCAGTTGAAGAGCTTCAATCTCTTGAATCTGTCGCTTCGCCACCCACCAAAAGAATAAAAGTTTCAGTGACAGAACCAACACCTTCAACAAGCAAATCTATCACAGAATCTGTCTCTCAGTTTCTTGAGTCAAGCAGCAATGACGAGACCTACGCGATGTCAAAAGATGTAGTAAAAATGATCGAGAGCTATCACCAAGAAAAACGCCTGGCTGCATGTGACAATCCTATTAGTTGGTGGAAAAATACGCAGAATATCTATCCATACTTGAGTAAACTTGCAAGGAAACATTTAGCCTGTCCTCCAACAAACGTACCAAGCGAGAGATTATTTAGCAGTGCTGGATTAATATATGATGAAAAGAGAAACAGACTGGCAGCAGAAAAGGCAGAAAAAAATGTTCCTTAAGCATAACCTTCCTATAATTAAGTTTGAATATTAAACGATGAACATCTTAGTTTACTTTATTTTAATTACTCATTTATAAATATGCCTATAAAACTTTAAACTTAATATAAATAGTTATCAAGCCATTAAAGATCTCTTTCTATAAGGGTGGAGGTTGGGGAAAGAGGTCGGTGGGGTGCATTTGAGTTGGGTTCACGTCCCGCATCCTGGTAACACAATTATGGTTTCTAATTGTGGCTGAAACTCAACAAAATATAACGAATTTATTTGCAGACGAATTCACCAATTGATTTCTATATTAGTTAGATGCTTGATATTATTTTATATGTTCAGAGAAAAGTACAGCAATTATTGTACAATTAATCAATTATACTACATTATAGCTTCAGCTCTCTCTATATAATAACTTATTATATACGTTAAACACAACAAATCTCGAATATATCCTAAAAAATAACGAAAATGTAGACATCCGCATCCGCATCCGCGGATGTTGAAATCAAACATCCTCAGCCGCATCCGCGGATGTGAAAAAAATGACATCCGCTACATCACTACCCTGTATATATAAAACTTATGTTCGCTCCTATTCGATGCTATCTTTTGCGTCACTTCCCTCCTACACTAAAAATAGTTACTACTTTGTTCTACATGTTTTTTTTTTCTAGAGGTCAATCTAGGTTAGGTTAACGTAACCTAAAATTAAATAAAACAAAAAAACTGGGTGTGTAACATCGTAAGGTAGGATGTAGTAGTAGTAATCTTATTTCGAATTTTCAAATTAAAATGCTAACGCGAGTGAAATGCGAAAAAATAATCATTATATACGATAAAAAAGTACATTCTCTAAACTTTGTAATGGAACTCCCTTTTTTAATGCAAGCGTAAGTGATTAAATATTAAAAAATAAAAGACATCGCATGTAGGACCTAACTTAACTTCAATGACCACCGACGAAAAAGCAAGAGGAATTTGGCGATTTAGGAATACCTGGTGAGAACAAATGTTTCATATATATATATTATATATATATATATATATATATATATATATATATAAAATTCTGTACCGATTCATCGATTTGTAGTACCTGGTATTCCATGCATTAAAACCAAGTTCACCCTCTCGTCTATTGTTAATTTCTCAGCCATCCCTACCTAAAAGAAAAAATATTATATTATAATAAACACTCAAAATTCGTATGATGCGCGACTTTTGCGCCACCCTATATATATATATATCTATATAATATATATTATATATATATATATATATATATATATATACAGGGTGGGCGGAAAGTAGCTCCCTATTTTGGATTGGTAAAAAAATACGTATATTATCCATTTATTTCAGAAGAAATAATATGAAAAGGTAGGCATACATGGTAGGTTTTCTCTAAAGTTCAATGTGGGCTCCAACTCTTTCCACCAGCTTCTGGAGCCGCCCAGGAATGGCGTCCACTGACTTTAGCAGAAACTCCGGCGGGATGGAGGACATGACTTCCCGAATTCGGTCCTCCAGTTCTTCCAATGTCCTCAGTTTGGTGCGGTAGACTTCTTCCTTTACCCACCCCCAAAGAAAGAAGTCGCACGGTGTCAAGTCGGGGCTCCTGGCTGGCCATTGATGTGGACCACGACGACCCATCCAACGCCCAGGGAAGTGGGCATCCAGCCACTCACGGACAACAAGAGCGAAGTGCGGAGGGGCGCCATCTTGCATAAATATCAGATCGTCGATGTTCTCCCATGTGCTGACAACCGGCCAGACCTCGTTTCGCAACATAGCAAGGTACCGCTCAGCATTCATGGTGTTGCGCAGAAATGCTGGATGCCCACTTCCCTGGGCGTTGGATGGGTCGTCGTGGTCCACACCAATGGCCAGCCAGGAGCCCCGACTTGACACCGTGCGACTTCTTTCTTTGGGGGTGGGTAAAGGAAGAAGTCTACCGCACCAAACCGAGGACATTGGAAGAACTGGAGGACCGAATTCGGGAAGTCATGTCCTCCATCCCGCCGGAGTTCCTGCTAAAAGTCAGTGGACGCCATTCCTGGGCGGCTCCAGAAGCTGGTGGAAAGAATTGGAGCCCACATTGAATTTTAGAGAAAACCTACCATGTATGCCTACCTTTTCATATTATTTCTTCTGAAATAAATGGATAATATACGTATTTTTTTACCAATCCAAAATAGGGAGCTACTTTCCGCCCACCCTGTATATATATATATATATATATTATATATATATATATATATATATATATATATACGCAAAATTTGTCATCACCAGGGTCGGAACCCACCACCGCTTGAACAGAAGGTTATAGTGCAAGCCACTGAACTAGGAATGGAATAAAAGTTAACACAACCGGTCATATATTGAAGCAACCGCGGAAACTCCTAACGGTTTTTGTGTTCAGGGGCATTTTACGTGTTAACCCTCTCGCACTCGAGGTGAAGACCAGCATTTCATTCAAATTATCTGGTGCAACGCTGGGTCCCATAAACTAAATATCATGTATGAATGTAAAAGCCTCATGCGTATCCTCGGTTGTTTAACTATATGACAAGTTGCATTAATTTTCGTTATGTCATTGTGTAGTGTCCAGTGCTCTCACCTTCTATTCAAGAGAGATGGTGGGCTCGAGTCCTCGTGGAAGCAAATTTTGCATTATGCTAAATCGTGCGTGTTCATGCACGATATTCCATATACTGTATATATATATATACACACACACACACACACACACTGGTGGTTAAAATTGTGGAAACATTTTTAAAATGGTGATTATGTAATAATAATAGAATTGTTTTCATTCTTTTTATAGGTTACGGGAAGTGAAATGATATGTGTGTCTAATTATGCAACTTTCTTTTGTGGTGTTTTGTTTCATCAAGACTTGCAAGCCATTAATCACTATTGAAAGAAATTGTATTTAATGGTGACATCACGTTTTGAGTGAAATAATTGTCTATATTCACAAAAATATTGATATTATTGGTTAGAATGTTTTTCTTTTATTTGTATTTATACATTTGATCCCATTCTCCTTCAAAAAAATCATTTCTAATTCGTGAAACTTGCATCTGAACACTGTTCGGTAACATGGTGCCCTTCTCTTACAGGTATTACTCTTTAATGGCTCCCACAAAGGAAATATCGTCGAAAATAGACTCAAATGATTAATACCGTCTTGGCGAAGAACTACAGAGACAAATAGCCAATCATGGAGGATTTTCATTGTCCACGGTGAGCAAAACCCTCTCTCGTCATTCTCAAACTGGGAATGTAATGAACAAAGTAAGCCGACGGCGAAAAAGGAAGACCTCGGAAAAAGAACAGGGTTGGTTTAATGGATTAGGTTGCTACCAGAAAACCGCTTTTTCCAGTTTTGGAGTGACCATTCTTTGTAATTTTATGCCAATTTAAAATGTTTGGCTCTATT
>JAJOZX010005984.1:95000-100000 GCA_023014485.1 Bathynomus jamesi
TATAAATTCCATTACCAGTTAGTTAAAAAAGTCCTGTCATAAAACGTTGTTTCCTTACACAGTATGTATGGAGTCTCGGAAAAGACCTTTTTGAACTGACTGGTCATCGAATTTATAGCTCGTTTTAGGGAGACTTCAACGAATATTGCGGCCCAAACTTGAATATATATATATATATATATATGAGAGAGAGAGAGAGAGAGAGAGAGAGAGAGAGAGAGAGAAATTAAGTAATGTATGAACATTCTTCATTTCTTCAGTTAAGTTAGTGAAGCAAAATAAATCCTCGTTCATCCAAAAAATCCTTCGTAAATAGGTGTCTTAATCTTTCTAATCCTCACCGCAAAAAGAAGAGAATCCATTCTGAAATCCTCAATCCAGAGGCTATCCATTCGGTAGTTCCTCTGCTGATCCGTGTAATAGATTTATTATCCAAACAATGACAAACTTACTTTCAAAATTTTTGTTCTGAGACACTGTAAACGTTATATATATATATATATATATACACGGTGAACCAAAAGTAGGTGGACAGTAGGTTGAATACGGTTTGTGTTATATTATATTATAACTATGGTGTTCATTATAACTATGGTGTTTGTGTTTTATTATATTAAATATTATAACTAAATTTATTTAAATTTTATTTTGTATTATAGTATACAAAAAAATTAAATATGTATTCTCAAAAAAACGTTATCATTTACTGTCCACCTACATTTGGTTCACCCTATATATATATATATATATATATATATATTATATATATATATAGAGAGAGAGAGAGAGAGAGAGAGAGAGAGAGAAATAAAATATTCAAAAGAAAATTTTACGCGAAGTTTACGTCCTGAGAGAGCCCCGCGTTATGAGAAACCGCATTAAGTAAACTTAACTTCTTATAGGAAAAAATTTACTTACGTTCCAAGTCGTCGTCGTTGTAAAAATTGTACCCCGTTGAAATTGCGAGATAGGATTTCGTCGCGGCCACGAAATTTTCGGCGCGAACCGTGTTATATCGAATCTTACCGTGCTGTATAGAATTTTGTGCCGCAAATTTCCAACCGTGTTAAAACGGAACCGCGTAAAGCGAAGGTCTACTGTACTGTTTTTTTAGATAATTTTGTATTACTTCGATTTTAACCGTGTTCCTCTTAATTGTTCTGTCCAAGCTTAAGATTTTATTTCTGGGACTGCGTCATATTCAGTTCTTTACAATATGACGTAGTTTCAAAACTAAAATTTTATGGGCAGAAGAGAAACTTTCTTTAACATTCTTCAAAAATGCAACGAAATTATTCTTTAAACAAAAGAAAACAAATTTAGGTTATTTATTTATAACACCATTTTGCCGTGCATGCACATGATACAATGGTACATGCATGTACGTATGATTGTTTGCCACGACTGTCACGCCTGCGTCGATCATTTCGCGCGATTAGTTTCTTTCGGACAATCAATCAACGGGCTTTATTGTCGATTCTTCGAGAATTTTAACTCTGCTCGATAATGACGACAATTTGTCGAAATTGTGTTCCATTTAATGATGGTAAAATGAATCGGATTATTATTATTATTATTTTATTATTATTCATCATCATCATCATTAACATTATAATAAAAATAATGCGTTGAAACAGCATAATGATGTAACAAAACCTCAATTAAAATCAACTTATATCAAACAAAACCAGTGCATGAATCATCAGTTTTGTTGAGCCTTCGAGCGAAACTACGAGATAAGAAAAAAAGTGCCAAAAATACAAAGAAATGATCGTATGAACTGGTTTTTCAATAAGAAAGAATATATGTTATAATAATGTAGATAAAAATTACATATAGCTCATATATCCATTAGAAGAAAAGCTTTTATGTAATATAAATAGAAATATGTTGAACTGAAGGATACATACTATTTACTTAATGATTAAATACAAAATTCTATTGAAATTTCCACTGAAGGTTACATCAAGGGCAAAACTATTAGACTGTATTATTATTATTATGTAAGCTACGCGTATAGCTTTTTTATAAAATTATCTTAAAAATAAAATTAATTTCCATTGATATAGGTATTTGCCATTTACCATTACTTATTCGGACTATAGTGGATTTAATTTTCCCAGAAGAGTTCCTTGTTCCATGCACGGTCTGTGTTTAACATATAAGTTTCTCAGGGGACCATTCTGAGTTTGTGTGTATATATATATATATATATATATATATATATATATATATATATGAACACAGTTAGGTAGACCAGCCATGAGTGGATCCTAGGGTCTTTGTTGGTCTGAAACATTATAATATATATATATATATATTATTTATTCATTTATTAGGTCCTATAATACACACTTCCGCTCACAACAATCCAATCCTTAATAATTACACTTAAATACGCGTGTATAATACATTAATAATAATAGTGAATTGAGGTACAGGAAGAAATATTTTCTTTTGTGCGGCAGTTGATAACTTTTTAGAAGCGAGACCCCCAACTAGGCTTAAATCTTTTATGTATCCCCAACACCTTTTGTGGCCTTGCGTAAACAAAACGAACGCGTTTCCTCCCCACTCATTTTCTAGATCTATGGTCCATCACGAGAGATCAGCCGATTAACTAGACTGTCGCACAATTTATTTACATACTATTTCACGTTTTACGGTTATTCACGTTCTATATATATATATATATATATATATTATATATATATATATATAATATATATATATATATATATGTCTGTGTGTGTGTTATATATATATTATATATATAATATATATGAGAGAGAGAGAGAGAGAGAGAGTGTGGTGTGTGTGTGTGTGTGTCCTCAAAGAATGTAAAATAACGGGCAAATAAAGAGAGAACTTTATAATGGATGTATATTTTATTACTGGGGTTTCTTCTTCAGAAAGGTAATAGATTGGAGTTTTTATTCTGCATATACCTATATATTTCTAATCTTTCATTACTTAATAACTAATAAATTGTATATTAAAACAGTTCTTTCACCACCATTTCATACTTAAAGCAATAACTTTTTCTAATTTCTATGAAGTTATGAAAAGACAGTACTGCTACCATTAGACTATAGCCTAGTAAGGCCATAGAAGGCCTTACTACGCAAAGATTACCCTATATTCAGTGTGTTTTCACACATGAAGCACCTCAAGGGCGGATCCAGGGGAGGGGTCGGCGACGTCCGGGGCCCCCTTCAATTTCTTGCAAATGCCCTTTTTTCAAGTGCAAGTGTCCTACATGAATGATGTGTATGCCTCTGAAAACAATTTTTTTTTTGTAAATAGATCATTGTTATTTTATTTTATTCAAATTCTATTTTGAGTCTATCTGTATAAATTGTACTTCCAAATTTGTAGTTGCAGTGGTTTGTATATATGCCCTTAGTACTGGTGCAGCCATATCACTATTTTTAGCTTCATCTTATTCTGATAGCAGGCCCGTAGCGAGGGGGGTCGAACGACCCCCCCCCCCAGTTCGACGCCCCCCTTGACAGGAAAGGTCCACGTTTGTAACCATAGTTATAACTTATGATGTGATATTATAATATATAACATTATTTAGTAAATAAACAATTGCATTTTTTTTTGCATTTTCTTTTGAAACTTCACAAACTTCTCTAAACTACTCTAAACCCTCTCCGCAGTGACTAGGTCGTTGAGCCAAAAGATCCGCCTTTCTACAATTTCGATCCTCCCCTTGGGAAATCCTGGCTACGGGACTGGATAGTTCTTTTAATTGGCAAGACATTTGTAATTGTTTGAAAAATTTTCTGTGATAATTGTTGTACCCAAATTAGATTTTTATTTTGAATCATATTTGAATGAGATTCATCTAATAAAACAACGCAATTGATTTTACACTCGCTCACTGATGGTCTGTTTTAAGAAACAATTGTTAGTACTGTGCCTTTTTCATTTTAGGGAGTGCCCTTTTTTCTTTGAACCCCCCCCCCTCACTGAAATGCCTAGATCCGCCCTTACACCTCTACACTGTTTGTGAAACTAGCAATTTTTTAAGGAAGCATTTTTCTGGGCGACTTATCCCCGGTCATGAGCCACTGGAATGGCCTCCATACTCACGTGACCTCATATTCCCTTACTTTTTTTGGTGGGGGTTACGTAAAAGACAGGATTTACTCTACCAATCCTAAAACACTTAAAAACTTAAACACCAAAAGTCTATGAGGGAATCAACAACATCCCAGCTGAGCTGTTTCCAAAAATTATGTCGAACATTTGTGTAAGGTTCACTAGTGTGTTAGAAAAAAATGGTGATTACACTCAACATGTTGCTTAATTAAGGTTAATAAACTCCTATGTTTTACGTACCTATTGCGTTTGTCATTATGTCTAAATTCCATTTTTTTAGCTTACGACACTTATTTAGAAATAAGGACATTTTCTGGGGACACCCGATATATATATTATATATAATTATATATATATATTATATATATATATATATATATATATATATATATATATACAGGGCGTCCCAAAAAATGTATACACACTTTAAATACTTATAAAGGCAGTGTTTATTAAAATACATTTCATTTTCAAAATGTAATAGAATCTACAGACATTATTTAATTGTTTTGTCAACGCCTGTTTTCAAACTGACGTCCGTTCTGGTCCAGGCACTGCTGATAACGCGAAGCAATGGAATCGCAAACATCACGAAACATTTCGTTTGGTATTTGTGTGCATTCTCGTTCAATGGCTGCTCTCAATTCAGCGACTGTTGCAGGTTTTATAGCGTAGACTTTGTCTTTTAAGTATCCCCATAAAAAAAAGTCTAGTGGTGTGAGGTCTGGTGAACGCGGAGGGTATTCTACGAAACCCTTCGTCCAATCTACATCCACATCGTGCCAAGTACCACTCGCAATACTCCACTCTTCGGTCCGGATCATCATCTTCATTAATAGCATGGACTAATCTTGGAATGTAACTTTTCCATTGACAGCGCTTCAAAATGC
>JAJOZX010005984.1:105000-170000 GCA_023014485.1 Bathynomus jamesi
ACCAGGATTCGAACCTAGCATTCTTTCTTGAATAAAGGTGAGGGCGCTGACTATTGTGCTACGACAAGATAAAGGTTAGTACAACCTGGTGGATATGTCAACACCCGAGGGAACGCCACGTTTTCTCGTCCAAAGATGCTTTACGTACTAATTTCTCCGCACTCGAAGCAATAACAGCATAATCATAATTATGAAATTTACTTTATCTTATAAGTGATCTGAGAGCCCAGTAAAGCCTAAAGTTTAAGGGACAAATTAAACAAGAAAAATAAATATTAATAAATCCAACAGTCCCATTACAATGTGGGCCTGTGTAGCGTGATGGTGAGCACCCTCACCTTTTAATGGAGAGGTACTGTGTTCGAACCTTGGTGGGAACACTTTTGCATTATGCAAAATAGTGCGTGTTTATGTATAATATTCCATATATATATATATATATATATATATATATATATATATATATATATATAAATCACTGAAGGTGGTTGTAGAAACAAACCTGCAAGATTTTTTGATCAGCTATACGCTGCAACACCACTTCCGTTATATAAAGATCAATCAAGGTAAGCAACGTAATTGGGTCTGTTCATGTAGTAGTTGGATGGGTGACCGAGTTTTGCATTCAGGTTGATGTAACGACCCCGTAGATGGTTGGATCCCTCAGTCACAGTCACATATATATATATATATATATATATATATATATCTTCTCTATATATATTATATATATAAAAGAGGAAGTTTGTTTTTTGTTTAGTTGTTCGCTATAGAAAACCAAACGGTTGAACTTACAAATTTTAAAATAACTTCATAATAACCAGTTTTTTACAAGGAATCTAATGGTGCTATTTATTTATTTATTTATTTAAAATTTATTTATTTATTTAAAATTTAACGAAAATAGCACGACTTAACCTAACCAATCGTCGATGCCGTACAATTAACCTAAAATAAATAAATAAATAAAAATTTATTGTTTTCCATTCAATTTAGGTTAGGTTGGTTAGGTTGGTTAGGTTGGTTAGGTTAGTTAGGTTAGGTTGGTTAGGTTGGTTAGGTTGGTTAGGTAAGGTTGGTTAGGTTAGGTTGGTTAGGTTAGGTTGGTTAGGTTGGTTAGGTTAGGTTGGTTAGGTTAGGTTGGTTAGGTTAGGTTGGTTAGGTTGGTTAGGTTAGGTTGGTTAGGTTGGTTAGGTTGGTTAGGTTAGGTTGGTTAGGTTGGTTAGGTTAGGTTGGTTAGGTTGGTTAGGTTAGGTTGGTTAGGTTAGGTGGTTAGGTTAGTTAGGTTGGTTAGGTTGGTTAGGTTAGGTTGGTTAGGTTGGTTAGGTTAGGTTGGTTAGGTTGGTTAGGTTAGTTAGGTTGGTTAGGTTGGTTAGGTTAGGTTGGTTAGGTTAGGTTGGGTTGAGTCGTGATATTTTCGTTAAAGCTTAACCTAACCTAACTTAACCTAACCTAACTTAACCTGCTAGCTATTTATTTATTTATTTTATAAATAAAATTTAATGAAAATAGCACGACTTAACCTAACCAATCGTCAATGCCGTACAGTATAAAGAATCCTCTTCTCTTAATAAAAATAAATAAATAAAAAATTTTTTATTTTTTTATTTATTTTTTTAGGTTAATTGTACGCCCTTGACGATTGGTTAGGTTAAGTCGTAATAGTTTGGTTAAAGAGAAAATATTTGAGCTTCAGCTGGGATATTTTGGAAATATTTTAGGTTACCCGGGCAACGCCGGGTAACCTGCTAGTATATATATAAAGGGTGATCCAGAGAAATGGGACCCAAAAGAAACCCCTGTAACTCTTAAAGTATAAGTCCTTTTATAAAATCATACGCATCATTCGAAAGAGGATAGTTACAAGTTTGTACAGGATTGTATAGGTTTTGACAATACAAGACAAGATAAGATACAAAACAAAATAAAAGTGTTAGTTAAAACTAACCCTTCAAGATGACTGCATGGACTGTGGAACAGCTGCGTTTCATAACTCAGCAATATTATGAGCATGGAAGAAGTGTAGTTTCAGCTCAAAGATCTTTCAAGACAAATTTTCAGATGTCAAAATCACCTTCTAAGAAAGTAATCCGTCGGTGTGTCAGAAATTTTTCCCTAACTGGCAGCATTGGAAAAAGAAAACCAACTGGAAGAGTGCGCACAGCAAGGATAGACGAGATCATTAACAGAACTCATGAAATTGTACAGGATAATCCTAACATAAGCATCAGACGTGCTTCTCAGCTGTTAGGAGTTGGATATGGAACAACAACACACCGTATATTCAAGCAAAATTTAATGCTCTTTCCATATAAAATTCAAACAGTGCAACAACTAAACGATGGAGATTTCGCACGAAGACGACAATTCTGTCAATGGATCCAACAGAAGGTAAATGACACCACCAATTTTCTAGCAACTTTGATTATGTCAGACGAAGCCCATTTTCACTTGAATGGAAATGTAAACAAACAAAATTGTCGTTTCTGGGCAACAGAAAATCCATTGAATATTACCGAAGTCCCGTTGCATAGTCAGCGTGTAACTGTTTGGTGTGGTCTTACTGCATCTCAGATCATAGGGCCGTACTTTTTCGAGGATTCCACCGGAAACACGGTCACTGTAAATGGTGATCGCTACGAAAAAATGTTGACCGATTTCCTTATTCCTAAATTAAGAGATCTTTGTCTAGAAAACCACTGGTTCCAACAAGACGGAGCTACCTGCCATACCACGAGGAACTGCATGGCAGTTTTGCGTCAAACGTTTCCAGGCGAGTTAATCTCAAGATTTGGAGACGTTGAATGGTGGCCCGCAAGGTCTCCGGATTTTTCTCCCTTAGATTATTATCTCTGGGGATATTTAAAGAGTAGGGTCTACAGAAATAACCCAACGACCTTGCAAGAATTGAAGGCCGCCATCACAAATGAGATACAGGCCATACCACCGCACACTCTTGCAAAAGTGATGCAGAACTTACAAGCGAGAACACTGAAATGCTTGGCAACTAATGGAGCACATTTGAAAGGAGTCATTTTAAAAAAATAAATATTTCATAATAAACTTGTAACTACTCTTTCGAATGATATGTAGTTTTTATGAAAGGAATTAAATATTAAGAATATTTGGCTTTTTTTTATGGGTCCCATTTATCTGGATCACCCAGTATATATATATATATATATATATATATACACACACACACACACACAGAATTACACAGCTTTCAGCTCAATGTTCTTCGAAGTAGTTTCTCTGTTCAACAACACACTTTTGTCATCGACGAAGCACTTCATTAAATGCTACATCAACCTGAATGCAAAAATCAGTCACCCATCCATCTACTACATGAACAGACCCAATTACGTTGCTTACTTTCATTGATCTACACGAGTATATAACGGAAGTGGTGTTGCAGCGTATAGTTGATCAAAAAATCTTGCAGATTTGTTTCTACAACCACCTTCAGCCTTTTTCACATCGTCAGCGCTTGGAAAGTGTACCTTTTTCAGCAGAGCTGTCAGGTGGGTAAAGAGGTATAGAAATCACGTGATACCTATAGTGTTGGCAGTGAGTTCAGGTGGATGGGCAGGCAAATGATTAGTGTCACAACATTGTTTTGCCATGCATGCAGATTTTCTTTGACTATGAAAGATTTGGGCTCAGACGCAGAGTCACGCAAAAACTTCGTCATTCCAAATCCAAAGAGGCATGAGGCTTCTTTCATTTTCATGATTGCACGCACGCACGCACGCACGCAGCATTTTCAAAGCTTCAGCAATAAGGTAACGCCTTTGAACAGTGGATTAAAAACTTCAGACGTCTCTCTGAACGAACGATTTCTCTCAAGATTAATGTGATCTTCTGTGAGAGTTGACGGACGTCCACTTCTTTGATCATCATCATCTGCAGATTAACCATTTTAAAACCCTTGCGCTCTACCTACATTTTGATGTCCTTTACCTTATTATCGACGTACAGTAAAACCTCTCTACAACGAAATATGTAAGCCAAATGACTGTCGTTGTAGAGGTTATTCGTTATAGAGAGGTTTTACTTTGCCAATATTGTAGTGTATATTTTAATGACCTATGTAGACCAGCGATGTAGGACTCGAGACCCTTTTTTTTTGGTCTCGGTCTCGGCCATGGTGGTCTCGACTACATCACTGATGTAGACCCTCATTAGTTATACTTACTTTATGTAGTGCTGCATACACAGTATATTATATGCATTACTTAAAAAATATTTTAAGTATTTGAAAGTATTTCTCCGAGGGAGGGACATTCTAGCCAATTATGCATTAGCTTTTAGGCATCAGCCAATCACTATGCCGCTTACTTTCTTGATCGGGGAAATGACGGTAGAGACGAACACGTGCAGCTCAGGCTGAGTTAGTGAAAACACCTCCTTATAACGAAACGTGTTTTCAAAGAGAGGGGTTTTTCGAAATGCTCAAGGTGTTCGGTAAAGAGAGGATTCGTTATAGTAGTGTGTCGTTATTGAGAGGTTTTACTGTATATTTACTGTGCCATTTTAAATGTTTCAACGAGGGTTTTATGAAGGCAAACAAAATTTGACGTAGGATGTTCGCTTAACAACACGAAGGGAACACACACAAACTATATTAGGAATGCGTTAACTGGTGTAGACCTCATAACACAATAATGAGGCCAACATAGCCACGTAGCCTGGTAATAACCTAACTCAACGCATGTACAGTCGCATTACATATATACATATATTTAAGCGCTAATATTCCAATTTTTGTTGTTTTAACCCTCATCAGGAACCATTATGGGGACCAAAACATCGAAAGAAATTATATTATTCATTAAAACTTCGTAAATATTTTAATGTGTCATTCATGTGATTGTTTCATTACAGACTTTTATTTTTTTGTAAAATTTTAGGCCTGGGGTCATATAGACCCCCATGGTTTCAACAACGTAACGAATTGAAGGTTCGTGAAGAAGGTTAACTTCATACAAATATCTGCGAGACTATTCCGGAAGTTTTTAATTATATCTACTTCACAAAATTGAGCATTGTTGTTTTCAGTGGTGGTGAACTACACGCGTACGCGAGCTCCGTTAGTATACTTAAAAATGATGCTGCGAGCTGCTCGTACCTTGAATATGTCTGTGTGTGTGTGTGTGTGTGTGTGTCTGTGTGTGTGTGTGTGTGTATGGAACAATATGCTTTGTAAAACCAGTGAAGCCTTTGTTTTCTGTTTAAGACTTAATGTATAGATAATGTGTGTTCTAAACACTCGTGGAAATATATACAGAAAGGTCTAAAAATAAAATATTCGAATTAATATATTTACATTTAAGGTTTCCTCGATACAAACCTATCAATACTACATTTAGGAAAGATTAATGTTAAATACGTATGAATGTTAAATTTATAAGAAGTTATTTTTGGAAGTTAAATGATCTCGATATGGGCACCGTTTGTAGCTCGACACACTTTCATTTAGTACTGTACCTCTCGTCAAGTGTTTGTCAGCATGTCAGGGGTGACGGTGTTAATTAGTGTTAAGTTTGTATACTATTACTGTATAATCGTTCACGATAGTGTGAATCAGGCTTCATTAAATATGACGTCTGGCTACTACTGTATAGCGTTATGTTTTCGCCACTTTGTTTTAACAGATATGAAATTTTATTTTATTTCAACCTTGCACACACACACACACACCACACACACACTGGTTTAAAATTTTCATATAAAATGTATATTTCACATTAAATTCAAATTCTAAAAGCTTTTGAATATTATGTAATGGTTTTTATGCAGCAAAAACTCAAAAATTAAACTAGTTTTTATAATAAATTATTGTGAGGTATCAGCCATTCAATATCATTCCCATTTGATTCCGCGAGTGAGAATCTTCACAGATGAGAATCTCAAAGGAGGCAATTGTCAAATCTATCTATTTCATACCATTCTCATTCACGGCTTTCTTTTGTCCAGGTTAGGTTAGGTTAAATTAGGTCAGGTTAGGAACTATCAGTCATTCTCATTTGGCGACTTTCCTACGAATGCGAATGAGGATGCTTCGCATGACAGTGCTTCGCATTAATTTTCTCAAATCTGGATTTCTCATAACGGCATTTTATGCATTTTTACGAGAATGGGAACGATATTGATTGGGAAGTAATGTTACACTAATATTGAATAAGTTTATTTAAAAGGTCTAATACTGTTTACCTAACTTTTGTACAAAAAACATTCAAGTTAAATTTATTTCTATTTGGAAGATTGAGTACATTTTATGTACGTGGAAACGCATGTTCGAATTGGGTTTATTATCATAATACACAAATAAACAGCCCCGTCAAATGACAGGGTAAAACGGTTCGGGGTAAACGAACTGAATACGTACGTAGACCCTATACACACTTCTGTTTAAAACCATTGACAGTAAATGGTTGTGTATGAGGGTCTCTCGTTTTCCATGGGATGAGCATTGTTCTTTTCATGGTCAATTGTATAGTGTGAGAATCGTTTCTTAATGCTTAGTTAATAGTTCGCCGCTGACAGTTTGTGAACAACCAGGTAAAAATTATATATTTTGTTCACAATGCTATCGGCTCCAATTTTCACGCCTTCCTAAAAATGCCTTTAGTTGGTATAAGCTCCTCCTACTCGTTATGATTAACCAATCATGAAATTGAAGACTTTGTACATTTATTTTTTTTTTTACTCTATATTTCCACATAATAACTGGTTGGTGAGATTGTTTAAACTCCGCCTATTACTTGCTTTGCAAGACACTTCGACCAATCATAGTGCGCTAAGAGATTTTATGGGCGGGCTTTTGAAGAGAAGCGAGTTTTATTTTTATTTTTTTAGATCATTTCTCAGTATGAACAAACTCATTTCGGCGCAGAAGAGAAGCGAGGATGTGTTTACAGTTTAGTGTGTTATCGGTCGTGAAATATAAAGCCTCGATATTAACTAATAAGTAGTAATTAACGATAATTAGAATATTTAGAGTCGGTGTTTTAATTATTTTAATTAATTAAAAGGTTGGTTATTTCGAAGTGATGTTTTTAGAACAAGGATAAAAAGTTAAATTTGTTTAGGCCTATATATCATAATGAAAAAGTTAAACGACTAGGCCTAGGCCTATACTGTTAAATTAAAGTTATGTTAATTGGCCAATATTAAAGAATTTTAATTTTAATAATTCTCATAAAACTTTAATAATTATTATTAGTAATAAAAACAATGAAAACAGAAGTTACCCGTCCCTCTTCAGAGGATTCTTTGAGTAGTTTTTCAATTCCATCTCCAGACAATTTGAACTCTTCTGTCAATATTTCATCTTCATCCATCAGCAGTTTGAGATGCGTAAACAATAACACTACTACACTTTTAAACCACAATAATTCGGTGTCTCGCATAAACAATAACTCTCTACTTTCAATAACGGCAATACTACGACCGGTGTCGAATTGAAATCTCTTCAAACTATCGCAAACGCGACCACTGGAGTTTCTTCCACTTGCGGCGGCAGCAGTAGCAGCAGCACCAGTAATAAATCGACCAAACCTGGTACATCATCTTCTAACTCTGGTACTTCGTCTTCAGTATTAGCGCCAAGTTCGTCATCCCCTTCGTCAGTTCGCCAAACGGAATCGGCTTCGTCGAGTCTAACCTCCAAGAACCTTCAATTTTCCCCCGAACAAATTGACTGCGTTTGCAATGCCCTCCATCAAGCCGGAGATATGGAACAACTGGGTAGGTTCCTTTCTCTCCTCCCGGTACATTCGGAAGTATCACGCCCTTCAGAAGTGGTCCTGAGGGCGACTGCTGCCGTGGCATTCTCAAGGGGCGCTTACAAAGAAGTTTACAACCTCCTAGAGACTCACAGTTTCGGATCAAAGCACCACACGGAGCTTCAAAGCATGTGGTACAGAGCCCATTACAAAGAAGCGGAAAAGATACGACAAAGACCTCTCGGTAAATATTAGGTTAAATTATAAGTCTAATCACAGACTTATCTGGTGCGTAAGATTATTATTCAATTTCCAAATTATGTGACATTTGTTCCGCGAGTCGAGATAGGTTACACTGGGCTGTAAAAGGTATAGGCTTAGATATAATTATACCACTATATTCCGATTTCTGTAATGTCTCGCTGTATATTGGCAATATGTCGGGTGATTCATAAATCTGTTACCACTGTAATGGTGAAATATTTTCTGTGTTTCAGATTGGTGATTTGTGAAAATATGGGGTATGGTGGTGAAGGATAGGGTATATGCAACAAAACGTCGTAATGTCAGTGATTTAAAAGAAACAATTTCCACTTAATTTCCAATGTGTAATTGCGTAAAAATAACCTCAAATAAAAAAACATCGCAGGTTACTGCGGTTTGTAGTTATTTTTTTACTCACCATTACAGTGGTAACAGACTTATGAATCACCCGATATTACGCGAAAACATTTTGCTGTGAACGGAAATAAAGAAATTTGTTCTTGGAAAATAAGAAATTAACATTATGTAGATTATACATTTTCAAATAAAAAAATGTAACGTAAGTATTTGCTTTACTCGCTTGAAAATTACCAGTTGGCTTGGTTTTAATTACGCACGTAAATCCTATTTAAAAAAAAAACATTTTCCAAAAAAATCGGTGGACATTTTTTCTTATTTGATCAGTCGAAACTCTCAGTCAAATTTTGGGATCACAATAGGCTTATGACTATTTCAGAATTCTGAAAAGATCTGAATATATATTTTTAATCCAGTTACGCATATTTTAAGACTTAAATTGAGGGAGTGTTGGGGTTGTAGGGGCGAATTTAGAAAAAAAAAATGTACAGATAAAAAATATAAATATTTTTATAATAATTTAGAAGGGTTTTCCTTACTTTTCAGTTATCTGCCCCCTTTCCCTTATCTGCCCACTAATAAAAAAAAAATCCCTTTCATGCCATTCTAGAAGATATTACGGCATTCTATTTTCCTAAAAATTAAACATCTAAGATTGTTTTTTTGTTTTTCTTTTCGTTTGTATTCAATTAACTTTTAAGGCCGGAATTTTATGTAGGCTTAAGTTATGAATGCGTGTATTTGAAACGCTACCAATTTGTACCGCTCGTCCTGAAAGAGTTAACATTTGTTTCATAAAGTTTATACGAATACAATGCGTATAATTTTAACTAAAAGTTGCTTAAAATTAATCGAAACATACGGGAAAATTATTCAATGCCCGGTTAGGTATAGTCGTGATATTTTCGTTAAAAACTAACGAAAATATCACAAGTTAACCTAACCAATCGTCGAGAGCGTACAGTTGACCTAACCGGACATTCAATAATTTTACCTTAAGTTTCGATTAATTTTAAGCAACTTTTACCTAATAATTATATCCTGTTATATTGCAGGGGTATAACGGAAAAATACCTAAAATTGATTAAAAAAAAAACCCAGGGGAATCTTTTTTACATTCGTTTAATAATTTTTTTGGTTTAAAAAAAACTGTGGGATTTCCGTTATCAATATATATATATATATATATATAATATATATATATATTCAACTGCAAAGAACACGCAGTATAAATAACGTAAAGAACGACGCTTGTATAGGAGATATTCCGCGCAAGACGAGAGAGAGAGAACGAAACAAATGAAAAAATGAGGTAACCACCCGGGAATCGAACCCGGTTTCTGCGAGTATGTAGAAGAATTACGGCATTTGGAAGAGTGAGGCCCATGGTGTAATGGTATAGCATCTGACCGGCAATCGGAAGATCCCGGGTTCGATTCCCGGGTGGTTACCTCATTTTTCATTTGTTTCGTTCTCTCTCTCGTCTTGCGCGGAATATCTCCTATACAAGCGTCGTTCTTTACGATATATATATATATATATATATATATATATATATATATATATATATTAAAATAATTCTTTAAGAAAAATATTTTACTGAAGCTGCTATTAACACCATCTTCCTTCTGAACTGCATAAGTATTATCTTGAAAAATACCTAGAAACGAATTAAATGTAGGTAGAGATGCTAAACGAAAAGTTTTTAAAGGATTCGAATATGGTATGGAGCCTACAGTTAAATAAATCGTATTGGAAAACCTTTTTTTTTTAAGTTTATTCCCGCGTGCGGATGAAAAGTGTCCCAACTTTCAAGAAAAAACCTTAAAGAATGAATATACAGGGTGAGTCAAAAGTAGCGCCCGATTTCTGTTTTTTCGGCTGTCAGATTCTTTCTGGGAAGTCATGTTGTTAATAATTGTCATGCAGATACAGTTCCGGTACAGTTCCGTAATAATTTTCCCCCGAATAAATGGTCAGATAAACATGTCATTCATTTATTTTACCTTCTTGTACACTGTAATACAAATGACAAACAAACAATCAACTGACAGAAATCGGGCGCTACTTTTGACTCACCCTGTATATATATATATATATATATATATATATATATATATATATATATATATATATATATACACACACACAGGGCGTCCCAAAAAAATGTATACACACTTTAACAGCTGATAGCTCAATTGATGTTTCTTTCTTTCCAAGTTAAACCCATTAGAATTAATAATGGCAGTCAGACTAAGCTTTGAACAAAGAAAATTCATTCTAAAATGCTACTGGAAGTGTGAAAACGCAGTTGAAGTGCAAAGACAGTTTAGGAGGGAGTTTCAAACAGATCCACCAACGCGACTTACCATCACTCGAATTAGAGATAAGTTTGAAGCCGATGGAACTGTTCAGAATGTCCACAAGAAGCGTTCCGGAAGACCACGGACATCGACAAGCCCCACAAAGCAAGAAAGAGTACTGGAAACGTATCACCAAAGTCCAAGAAAATCTGTGCGGCAAGCGAGTCGTGAGGTAGGAATTTCAGAATCGTCTGTCCAACGCATTTTGAAGCGCTGTCAATGGAAAAGTTACATTCCAAGATTAGTCCATGCTATTAATGAAGATGATGATGATCCGGACCGAAGAGTGGAGTATTGCGAGGTACTTGGCACGATGTGGATGTGGATTGGACGAAGGGGTTCGTAGAATACCCTCCGCGTTCACCAGACCTCACACCACTAGACTTTTTTTATGGGGATACTTAAAAGACAAAGTCTACGCTATAAAACCTGCAACAGTCGCTGAATTGAGAGCAGCCATTGAACGAGAATGCACACAAATACCAAACGAAATGTTTCGTGATGTTTGCGATTCCATTGCTTCGCGTTATCAGCAGTGCCTGGACCAGAACGGACGTCAGTTTGAAAACAGGCGTTGACAAAACAATTAAATAATGTCTGTAGATTCTATTACATTTTGAAAATGAAATGTATTTTAATAAACACTGCCTTTATAATTATTTAAAGTGTGTATGCATTTTTTTGGGACGCCCTGTATATATATATATATATATATATATATATATATATATATATATATATATATATATATATATATTATACAGATAATCTTAAGGAAATGTCATCAACTGAATTTCGAAAAAATAACTATCTGTCCATAATCTACATAACACTACAACACGTTTTTCAAGAATTCCGTTTTTTTGTGCAAATACGTTATAAGCAAGTTATTGCAGGTGATAACATTTCCTTATATATATATATATATAAAGTTAGAACCGGTAATAAACATACTCTTAGCATTAATGACTGTATACGGTACTTGTGTATTTATACGACTCTTCTAAATATTTATATACGGTATATTAAAAAAACATTCCTTCATTTTTAATGTAAATAGAACCCCATAAAATAAATAAAAAACTTTAAAAAGTTTCTTTAGAAGAAAACTAATATATATATATACTCCATTCCCCCCCTTAAATATAAACTAATTAATATCATTGTTTGAATACGCTTTTTATGGTGCCTATTAGTATCTAAATTAACATCTATTTGTTTGGAAACAACACGCACCTGTCTTCAGACCTCATTAGTACTTGATTACTGGCGTCCACTCCTTAACTTCAACCATTTTGGTGGAGAAATGTATTCATCATATACTTATTGGGGGAAATAAATGTACTGTATGTGTATACATAGTATATATGCATAAGATAAATATTAAAAAATATACAGGGTGATGCACAAATGTTTCATAAATCGCAGGGTGTATTCATGAGACAAAAGTAAAGAAAAAAGACCATATAAACATCGGTAGAGAAACCCGTAGGTTTCGAGCTACAGTTACCTCTTGAATGTATGCCACCTCTCTCTCTCTCTCTCTCTCTCTCTCTCTCTCTCTCTCTCTCTCTCTCTCTCTCTCTCGTTCATACTCACTCATTTTCCCCCTTTAACACAATATCTTCCCTATCCTATTTTGCGACGTGCTGAGGCATGCATTCAAGAAGTAGGAAAGAATTTCGAACATTTACTTTGATGAAGCAAATGTATCACACTGTGTATTTGTATAAAATGTAAAAAAATTTTAGGAGTTCCATTGTTCTGTCGCGTGCGGTAGCTTGAAACCTACGGGTTTCTTAACCATGTTTATATGGTCTTTTTTCTTTACTTTTGTCTCAAGAATACACCCTGCAATTTATGAAACATTTGTGCATCACCCTGTATATTGTATATATATTTGTTTTATTGGTTGTTTAGTATTTGTGGAACAACATTTACACTGTGATGATATTATGACTTAAATATAATATTTTTTATACATTTCGTGCCTTTTTCCATATCCGTTGATCGGATATGAAGTGCAAGGATGTTGTGTTCGATATCTGATGGTCGGTAGGTATGAACGTTATGTTTTAACCATGCATTTAAAATTAAAATTTAAACCTGCTTTTATATATATAGTGTGTGATCAAAAAGCCATTGTGTATACGTATGTGTATGGTCGGAGGTGCGTGGTGCTTTTCCGATCACATTGTACAAGAAACTTGAATAGCCATCATATCTTCAGCCTGATAATATACGGTTGTTAGTAACTAAATAACTAGAACTGAATACAGAACTAATACAATTGATATACATTATACTTTTAGATACTTTTAGTGGGTTCGAACGACGGTTCAGGATCGACTTCCAGTCGACCCGTATGCAGAATCCCGCCTCATTTGCGGGATTTGGTAGAGGAGGGAATGGGTTTCCGCTCTCCTCCTCCCCTCGTAGCTAGCCACGCATGGCTGGTCAGGAACTTTGCACAAGAACCTGTCCAGCTGGTTCTTGAATCTGTTCAGGTTGGTGTGCTGGAGGTTCCTCAGTTCTTTGGGTAAGACATTAAAAAGTTTTGGGCCTCGTATTCTGAGGGTATTTTCCATTCTCGTTTTTCCCTCTCCCATCGCAGCTGGGACACCATAGTATCTGCTTCATTTCGCATTCCAGTGTGTTTCTACTTAATGTCTAAGGTTAGGGGCACAACCCTCGAGTATTTTCCATAATATAGGCTATATTATTGTGTACCTCTCACGTCTTCTCAGGGAGTAAAATTTTAGGGATTGTAGTCAAGACCAGTAGTCTTAAAAAAAAAAAAAAAAAAGTATACATATATATATATGGTGTAACAGAATTTGCGTACCATAGAGTTAAGTAATATTTTTCATTTTCAGATATGGCTAGGAAATTAAAGATTATCGTGCATAGTACATGTAGCAGTGCATGTCTATAGGTATGGTGTCTCCGTAAGAATTAAAATAGGCCTATACTCTCAGGATTATGGCGTGTTATTTCCTATTATCAAATTGTGTTAAAAGTATTCAATGCAAAAATTGTACTGTTCTAAGCAAGTTTTTTTACAAATGAAATGAGATGAGCCTTACAGCAGATGGACAGAAAATCTTCATTTTCAAAAATGTTTTGCAAATTCGAAAGAGACCCAAAACAATTATAAAACCTGTTCAGGTTATGGTAAATCTTCAAATTTATAATATAGGATCACTGTTTGAGTGAATTTTTTAAGCAACTTTCGGAGCTATTGAAGAATAGGGACCCCAGCCTTCTTTAGTTAGGCTTATAAGGCTAACTAACGAAAATATTACGACCTAACCTAACCAATCGTTAGGCTAACTGTACGCCCTTGACGATTGGTTAGGTTAGGTCATGATATTTTCGTTAGTTAGCCTTATAAAGCTAACTAAAGAAGGCTGGGGTCCCTATTCTTCAATAGCTCCCAACTTTCTTCTGTTTTCATAAGTCTTTTACAGATTTTGTATTATAAGACGCACGGTTAGTTTACACTTCAGTAATTTACATTAAGAGTTTTCAAGTGCATTACATTTTATATCTGGTAAACTGTAACGCTATCAGACAGTAGTCCCATAAGGTCAATTGAAAGTTTTGCCGACGCATTTGTCTAAAACCTCAACATTTTTTTAAACAAAATTACTTTTGTTGCGAATATTTACAGTTGTGAAGTTACACTAAACTAAAAACCCTGAAAGAATATTCCTTCTAACTTATGACAGAAATAAAATCTATGGACGGGATATTTCTTTGAAATATACCAAAAACAATTGAAATAAAACGGGACATTTTAACTCGGAATATTTTTAATACATTTTAATTAGAAACATCAGAGTATTATTGAAAGGGAGTTTCGGAAAAAAGTTCGGAGCAAGTGTAGTTTACGTCCCTCTTACGCAAAAGGGGGACAAACTACACTAGGTCAAAGTTGGGGAACGTAAACTACACTAGGATCTTTAGGAGATTTTTTTTAAATGAATCCATCAAATAAAACGTTAAAACTAACGAAAATATTACGACTTAACCTACCCAATCGTCAATATATATATATATATATATTATATATATATAATATATATAATAATATATATATATATATATATATAGGTTAGGTTGTAATATTTTCGTTAGTTTTAAATTTTATTTGACTAGGTATACGCGGACAAAGTTGGGGAACGCAAACTACACTAAGATAATGTAGGGGAACGTAAACTACACTAAGATAATGTAGGGGAACGTAAACTACACTAGGATAATGTAGGGGAACGTAAAACTACACTAGGATAATGTAGGGGAACGTAAACTACACTAGGATAATGTAGGGGAACGTAAACTACACTAGGATAATGTAGGGGACGTAAACTACACTAGGATAATGTAGGGGGACGTAAACTACACTAGGATAATGTAGGGGGACGAAAACTACACTAGGATAATGTAGGGGGACGTAAACTACACTAGGATAATGTAGGGGGACGTAAACTACACTAGGATAATGTAGGGGGACGTAAACTACACTAGGATAATGTAGGGGGACGTAAACTACACTAGGATAATGTAGGGGACGTAAACTACACTAGGATAATGTAGGGGGACGTAAACTACACTAGGATAATGTAGGGGGACGTAAACTACACTAGGATAATGTAGGGGGACGTAAACTACACTAGGATAATGTAGGGGGACGTAAACTACACTAGGATAATGTAGGGGGACGTAAACTACACTAGGATAATGTAGGGGGACGTAAACTACACTAGGATAATGTAGGGGGACGTAAACTACACTAGGATAATGTAGGGGGACGTAAACTACACTAGGATAATGTAGGGGGACGTAAACTACACTAGGATAATGTAGGGGGGGACGTAAACTACACTAGGATAATGTAGGGGGACGTAAACTACACTAGGATAAGGTAGGGGGGGACGTAAACTACACTAGGATAATGTAGGGGGGGACGTAAACTACACTAGGATAATGTAGGGGGGGACGTAAACTACACTAGGGTAATGTAGGGGGGGACGTAAACTACACTAGGTAATGTAGGGGGGGACGTAAACTACACTAGGGTAATGTAGGGGAACGTAAACTACACTAGGGTAATGTAGGGGAACGTAAACTACACAGGTAATGTAGGGGAACGTAAACTACACTAGGGTAATGTAGGGGAACGTAAACTACACTAGGGTAATGTAGGGGAACGTAAACTACACTAGGGTAATGTAGGGGAACGTAAACTACACTTGCTCCAAAAGTTCGCCTAGAAACTTTCTAAAAAGCACAACAAATTACTAATTGTTAATATTATGGTTTTTCTCTAATCTTTTTTAAACTTTACAGGCATATGTGGTGAGAAAAATACGGGATCACCTGAAGATCAGGGCCCGCAGCCTTCGTTAGTTAGCCTTATAAGGTTACCTAACGAAAATATCACGACTTAACCTAACTAATCGTTCGGTCAACTGTACGCCCTTGACGATTGGTTAGGTTAAGTCTTGATATTTTCGTTAGTTAGCCTTATAAGGCTAACTAAAGAAGGCTGGGCGGCTCTGATCTTCAGGTGATCCAAAATACGTAACACCGAAATAAATGGTTCAATATTTGTCAAACTGCGCACGGTTAATTAAACTGATATTTAATTTGTTAACTGAAACTGATCACTTTCGTCAACCTTGGTTGCTTCCGCTCGAATTTTTCATTCTGACCAAGGTGAAGCTTGTCGCTCTACCTCAGACCTACAGCTTAATGTGGAGTCCGAACCACGACCCATCACGCAGAGCATTTTTTAAGCTTTTCCCACTGGGCAGATCGGGAAGTGGAGGGGGATTAAGGCAGGGGTGTGCTGCCAATTTCTTAACAACCGGTTCTGATACAGATAGAGGTGTAAATCCGCAAGCGCCAATGGCATGAGTCATTAAGCTAGGGGTCTTGGGTGAGCGGTAGCTCCCCCAGCGGGGTCCGGGGCAGAGCCCCGGAAGCCAACGCATTTTAGCTTTTCCAAACAGCATTTTGTAACATCTTGGCAGAAATTATTTAACATATTCTTTATACTCACTAATGACATAATTATCTAAAAATAAACTAATTTTTCATCAAAAAATAAATAAATATTGAAAAGACCACTGCTTGTGATACTACCTATATTTTTTCTATAAAATCCTGAAGAAATGAAAAGAAAATTAGATATAAATAAATTTCTACTGACTGTTAAATATTTGTTAAAAACAAACAAACAAACAAACAAACGGTTCGGTGATTCCAATCAAAATTTAACAACCGGTTCGGGCGAACCGGACTGAACCAGTCCCAGCACACCCCTGGATTAAGGATAGTATGCATCCAGATGTTTGCTAATCAGGCCACCATCCCCGTGTGGTCTGAAATAACACTAGCATTATCTATATATAAATATTCAATGTAAATTTCATATTTACATTTAGGATAAACAGTTCTAATTGTGGCATATGTGCATGCATTATATGTATTTATATGGCTTCCAAGACAATGCTTCCAAGACAACTCCCAAGACAATTCTATTTTTACAAATTTTGAAAATTCCTTGTCGCCCAGTACCCTAAAATTTCATTTACTGGGCGACAAATTTTCACTGGGTGACATTCATGTAGTCCATTCACTAGGTTAAAAAATGCTCTGCCATCACGAGTAGTGAGAAATTACAAAGTTCTCGGATTCAATCCCACAACCTCCCGATCAGCAGCTCAGCGTCTTACCCATTTATCTACCATCCAGTTTTTATCGTATTAAAGGATGAACAGTTGGGTTTGTTGCACATCGACTGCCGTCACCGGGAATCGAACCAGAGGCAGGTGGATTTGTAGTCAGCGATGCTAACCCCACCACCACCGAGGCACTTCCAAACACTCACTATTTTTGGTTTGACTTATTTTGATTAGTTGGCAAATTTTTAGTTATAATAAATTCATCTCTCTTTCTCTTTCCCTCTATATATATATATATATATATATATAATATTTTTTTTTTTTTTTTTTTTATTCATGTGTTTCATAAGTCGCAGGGTGTATTCTTGGGACAAAAGTAAAGGAAAAGGACCATATAAACATACGTCGAGAAACCTGCAAATGTATCACACTGTATATTTGCATAAAATGTAAAAAATGTTTAGGAGTTTCATTTTTCTGTCGCGTTCTATAGCTCGAAACTTACGGGTTTCTCGACCTATGTTTATATGGTCTTTTTTCTTTACTTTTGTCTCCAGAATACACCCTGCGATTTATGAAACACATTTATCATATAATATATTATATATATATATATATATATATTTATATATATTTGAATGATGCAGACCCACAAGGAAAAAGAAAAAAGATTCCAAGGCCTTTCGTGTACTGTTCTAAACAAGTTTTTTTTCCCTGACGAGGTGTAGCTCTGAATACACTAAAGGCCTTGGAATCGTTTTTCTTTTTCCTTGTGGGTTTGAATCATATATATGGGGCCACAGTGTACAGAAATGCCTCCCATTTACTTGGTGAATTGCAATGGCTAGCATTTGTGTGCACACGTTTCCATGCAAAGGTAGTAAAAAACGACATACAAGTACCTGAAATTATTAAATTTTAACAAACGGCTCATTTTGCGCGCGATCACCGAGTATAACGTGAATAATAAATTTCTATATTATTATTTCTTATTTTAAATAATAATTCAGTCCCGTATTTTAATTTTTTATGATTTATCCTGGTTGTACAGTCCGCTACAAAAGTTGTGATACACTGGGACACACCTAACGTGAGGTCCATTGCATATGTTGACTTTTGTAGCCAACTGTATACGAGAGTCGGATTTCAAACTTCAATCCTCAAGTTCGAGTCGCTTCCCCTCATTTCTGCTCTAGCAGTGCAACTTCAGTAAAATGCGTCCTAGATAAGATTAAACTTTTATGCCACAAGAAATTATATGTAAATATTTTATTGTCAAACCGTAAACGACCAAAAAAAGTTTGGCACAGTTTTAATTTTTTTTTAATTAAAGATTTGCTGAGAAGACTCGTTTGCCGATAATTCATTAATTTATTATTAAAAACTCTTTTCCTAACGAAATGGGGTGAGAAGGCGAAAACAGCCGAGAGGCAAAAGCCGAGGCTTTTGTTGTCAATCGTGGGGAGAAAGAGGGAAGGATGGGTTCCCAACCCACTCCTTCCCCTCCTGTAACGCAGAAGATGCGGAACTAGTTGCACCTTTCAGCGGGCATTGGTGTTGCCGCATCCCTACACCTAAGTTTGCCGATAATTAATACACGCAAAAATAAAAATAAAATACTTTGCCTCGCGGTTTAGCTCTCATTGTCAGAATATATTTGTATTACAAATAGTCTATTATATATAAGCTCAATTAATCCGGCAGGCAATTATAAAACTCTCCAAGAATGACCTCATTTCTTCGCTTTGCAGGAGCCGTGGATAAATACCGGATCAGAAAGAAATTTCCCCTTCCAAAAACTATTTGGGATGGAAGAAACAGTGTATTGCTTTAAGGAAAAATCCCGCAATGCTCTCAAGGAGTGCTACAAGCTGAATCGTTATCCCACTCCCAATGAGAAACAAACCCTTGCCAAGCAGACCGGGCTCACGCTGACTCAAGTTTCCAATTGGTTCAAGAACCGCAGACAACGAGACAGGAACCCTGCTCCCCCAAGACAGTGAGTGCGACACAAACATATATATATATACTAACATCTATAAATTATTTATACACTTTTCAAGCGAGAGCATCGTGTGAATCACCCGGTATATTTTCAAATACAAAACCATAAATTATTTTACCAATTGTGACCTTCACACGTATTAATTTTAAGTAAATCATTTAGATGGGTGACCGTCCTTCGCGTCCGGATGATAATCCTTGGTGATAAGATTCCACATTAAGTTGTTGCTACTTTCTGCTACATGACCCAACACGATTGTACGAAGGTGAAATCGTGAAAGGAATGAACAACATCCCATTATATCGATAATTTAAGTTGATTACGTTTATTTGTTACCAATTTGCCACATACAGGGTGTCCACAATGTCTTGTCACCCCAGTAAAATACCAACCCATTTTCGTTTTTCTTTGACCTGACCCATTTGAAGTGTGTGATACAGCAACTATACGACTGAACAAAGCATATTAGCTAGTACCTGGGTGCTATTACGTGGTCGCTCCTGGACCCAGGTACTAGCCAGTATGCATTGTTCAATCGTATGTCACACATTTCAAATGGGTCGGAAAGAAAAACGAAAATGGGTTAGTATTTTACTGGGGTGACAAGACGTTGTGGACACCCCGTTATATATATATAAGTTTTTTTTTCATGACAAAAACTATAGTATTTCCCCGGATTTAACCAAGCAAATAGTATCCAGCTTTGGGACAGGATCTAGGGTTTACAGCTACACCTAGCCTACTATATTCAGAACCTCAATATACGCAAGAAACTCGTTGCATTCACGTCGGATTGAATACATGAATCCGACGTGAATGCAACGAGTTTCTTGCGTATATTAAAGTTCTGAATATAGTAGGCTAGGTGTAGCTGTAAACCCTAGATCCTGTCCCAAAGCTGGATCGTATTTGCTTGGCAGATAGCTGGTGAGGGAAGCTATATTTTGGGGCCTCTCTGCGAGTGACCCGTTGCCCACGTCGGGCTAAACGTGAAAAACAAAAAACTGTAGTACAGTATTTATCATTTACCATTACTTATTCGAACTATAGTGGATTTAATTTTCCAAGAAGAGTTCCTTGTTCCATGTACGGTCTGTGTGTGTATATATATATATATATATATATATATATATATACATACATACATACATACGGTCTCCCCGCAAGGGGGTTCTAAGCTCGTGCTCTTTGTGCTAGTTTGTACGTGCTTGTTCCTGGAGGTTTCACGTGCGCCCTCCCGGCCCTAGCACCCAAGGATGATGGGGCTCGACCCTGCAGTCCTTGGTCTTTTTCCACTTCGACTGCCCTCCACCCTTTCTTTTTCCTCTGTCTTTCCTCTCACTTTTTCTTTGTTTTTCCACCGAGATATGCCCTTTTAAATAGAGGTGAATCTGTTCTTCCTGAACTTTAAAAAAAAAAAAAAAAATACACGGTCTGTTCAAAAAATATCCGGACAGGGTATTTATTTTTAGAACAAGGTCACGCTTGGAGTGAGTGTGCTAAACATGTCGAGACAAATTGACTGATAGGGTTGTCCTTCATTGTGTAGCGTCAGTCCACTGTGGTGAGCCGATAAAATTAAACGTTTTGTTTCGCGGCGATTTCTTCGTTACTTGTTTTTGTTTTTACTGTGAAGGTGTTGTGCACCATGAGTATGCTCCACAGGGACAAACCATCAGCAAGGAATTTTACATTGAAGTTGAGACGTCTACGTAAAGCAGTTCGCAGGAAACGGCCGCAGAAGTGGTAGTCCGGAGACTGGATGCTTCATCGCGGTAACGCGCTATTTCACTCGTCGCAACTTGTCCAAAAACGCTATCTCCCAAGTACAGCAGCCGCCATATTCTCCGGATTTGGCTCCATGCGGCCTTTTTTTGTTTCCAAAGCTCAAACAAACCCCTGAAAGGATACTGATTCGATGATGATGAAACTATTAAAAGAAATTCGACGGAGCAGCTTTCTGGCCATTCCGAAAAGTGCTTTCGAAAAATGTTTTCAACGGTGGCAGGATCGTTGGGCAAAGTGTTGTGGCTTCAGAAGAAGCGTACTTTGAGGGAGATAAGCCCCAAACACTGTAAGTACCATATTCTGTCTATAATCACATCAGTCCGGATACATTTTGAACAAACCTTACACACACACACACACATATATATATATACAGAGCTGGGCACTTGCGGTTTTTTTTGCGGTACTGCGGTACTACTACCGCACTACCAAACCGGTACCGCATAACGCAGTACCGCAAAGGATCGCTGAAAGTACAGCAGTACCGCTACCGCATTCAAATTTCCCGCGGTACTTTCCGCGGTACCGACCAACACGGTAGTACCGCAGTACCGCAAAAAAAACCGCAAGTGCCCAGCTCTGTATAATATATATAACTTGGCTACCATGGTTTTGTTTCCGCTCGAATTATTCATTCTGACGAAGGTCAAACCTCTTGTTTCACCTTGGCCCTACAGCGATCGCAGCCTAGCGTCTTAACCACTAGGCCACCCAAGGTACCCATTTATTTACCAACCTATTTTTTTCTGGAAGGATGAACAGCTGGGTAAGCTGCGCGCCGCCTACTTTTGCCGGGAATCGAACCCAGGACCGGTGGATTCGTAGCCAACGATGCTAACCACTACACCACCGAGGCGCATATATATATATATATATATATATATATATATATATATATATATATATATATATATATATATATATATATATATATATTGTGTGTGTGTAATTCAGCGGGCAAAACTTTGTAGAAACATATAATACTAATAAGCATGTGCAGATTTCAATTTATAGTATACTGTAAATCAGGGTTTTCCAAACTGATTTTGTGCCATCTGCAATATAGAGAGAATACTAAATGTATCATACCACCCCTTTCAAATTATTTCAACACAAACCAATACGTTACTACTGTTTTACAGGTTTTTACAATTAAACTAAACATGCACATTGGAGCGTGTAATGCAAACGTGTAGACTATAATTTATCGTTTATTATATATTATATATATATATTCATTGTAACAAAAGAATCGTGTACCCAACTTTATACCACAGGTATAAAAAATGAGGTAATACCAAATAAATAAACCGTGTAAATAATGAACAAATTGACCAACTTCTGAGGTTGGTCACGTTTTACAGGAAAATAAACTTCGCATAAAGCCAGTAAATTTACATTTTGTAGAAGAGGGCAATGTCATTTACACGTGGGAACACCGCTTCCCGTAAGATCAGCGAGGTTAAGTTATGTTGAGATTTGTTCACTCATTGGATGACCGACACCTATTTATACGTTCAGATGATGTGACGACCCGCAGATTGTTCAGGATTTCGCGTAAAATTGTAGGTTCCCACCGTGACATGACCTTTACCGTTTCGAAAGAGGTCAAACAACCCCACTCCCCTCCCCCAACTATTATTATTATTATTAATAATGGTGGCCCTTAAAACTATGTATTAAAAGTGGGAGAAAGATTAAAAAATAATTAAGGTTTACAAATTAAAACTCACGATTTTCATCAGGAGTGTAACTCGCTTCCATATTAACCACCGTGTTATTCCCCCTGCAACAAAAAAAGGTCCCTAAACAAGACATCAATTTGAACATTTGTTTTAGTTCTAATCTATTACTTTTGTAAATTTAAAATAAATTTTCCTACGAGACCGGACTTATGGGACACCCTGTATATATATATATATATATATGAGAAAATGAAAAATACTAAAAAATGGTTTATTTCTCTTGCATTCATTTTGTCATCTTCAACTCTAGGAACGAAAACGCACTTCAGGCGAAGGTGCAGGAAAATGTGATGAACTTTATCACTGTTTCTAGGTAAATGAGGTACGACAAGGTGGGGGAGAGGGGAATTTGTTTCTTGTCGGGTATATTTACCAAAAAAAAGGGTATGCAGACGTTTTGGATTTCAGTGAATTCGATTTCATAGAGTGAAAGTATATATATATATATATATATATATATATATATATAAATTTAAGCAGAAAGACAGACAAGAAGGAAAGAAACATCCATCAAGTTGGAAAGGGACTATATTTTGTATATTGCAACGTTTCAAGCACAACTATGCTCATCCTCAGGCAAAAATTCTAAAAAGTTAAAAACATAAGATTAAAAGCCATAATTGACTAACAAAATAAAATAAAATAGGGAAAAAATCCACAAGTATTAAAAACAAAAAGTCTCACTAAAAATTCTAGAAAGTTACAATTAAAAACCATAATGACTATTATAAAACAAAAGCGAACAATTAACAAGCTTTAAAACAATGAAAGTGACACTAAAAACGAACAATGAATAACAACTATAAAATACAAAATGTAAAACTCAAAAAACTAAAAATTCACAGGCTATCTTTTAAAACACTAAAAAATTAAAAACCCACACTAAAAGGAACACCTTAAGTCTAAGCAGCACAGATTCCGAGGCAAAACTAAAAAAACAGAAGCATCTAAAACCAAGTAAAGGTTGGTTGTTCAAGATGTTCAGTTAAGACGGAGGGGAACGGATGAAATATCAGAGTTAAGCGAAGGGGAGTGTGTTTTAATATACAGGGATTCTAAAAGTCTTAACGTTTGCTCACACGGAGCGGAATCTAAAATGTTAAAATTAGCTAAAGTTATATCGACTTTGCATAGAACAACATGGCTGCGTATAGCTGAAGCTTCTTTAGTTTTCAAAGGTTGTCAGTTCTATGGCTTATGCCCATATGGGCACAGAAACGCGACTCGAGGCTCCGCACAGTGCTACCAATATAGCTCCGATCACATCGGGGACACTTGAATTCATAAACGACAGCACTGCGCAGAGCATCCGATACACGGTCTTTAACATTAAAATATGAGCCAATAGAACGACGGTTAACAAATACTAGTTTAAAATCTATTTGACAATAAAATTTACTAAGAAGTGGCAGAAGGTTATTACGGCAATAGGAATTCAGATATCACATTTCTGGGAGCACAAGATAATATACATTTTTAGGAACGTTAAAATTATACTTTTTAGGTTTGTAAATGTTAGCTAGAAATCTATTGATAGCGTTTTCTACAATCTGCAAAGGATAGCCATTTTAAACCATTTTAGAAACCAAAATGTTTACCCAGCCTCCTACCCCTATAAGGCCTATTTTTTATAGACGATATGTTGATGATATTTTTGCAGTGTTTACTGATGCTAGCAGTGCTCATCAATTTTTTACATTTTTAAATAACTTGCATCCAAACATAAAGTTTACTCTGGAGGAAGAATCTGACTCCAAGCTGCCTTTCTTGGATTTACTGATTAGCAAAGAGAGTGATTCTATTATTACTTCAGTTTTTCGTAAGAAGACGTTCACTGGTCTTGGTCTCAATTTTTTAAGTTATTGTGATTTTAAATACAAGCTGGCATCTGTAAACACCCTACTTAACCGAGCGTATAATTTATGTTCCAACTATCAATGTCTGCATAATGAATTTGTTTTTTTAAGAAAATATTTTGTGAATAATGGCTATCCTTTGCAGATTGTAGAAAACGCTATCAATAGATTTCTAGTTAACATTTACAAACCTAAAAAGTATAATTTTAACGTTCCTAAAAATGTATATTATCTTGTGCTCCCAGAAATGGGATATCTGAATTCCTATTGCCGTAATAACCTTCTGCCACTTCTTAGTAAATTTTATTGTCAAATAGATTTCAAACTACTATTTGTTAACCGTCGTTCTATTGGCTCATATTTTAATGTTAAAGACCGTGTATCGGATGCTCTGCGCAGTGCTGTCGTTTATGAATTCAAGTGTCCCCGATGTGATCGGAGCTATATTGGTAGCACTGTGCGGAGCCTCGAGTCGCGTTTCTGTGCCCATATGGGCATAAGCCATAGAACTGACAAACCTTTGAAAACTAAAGAAGCTTCAGCTATACGCAGCCATGTTGTTCTATGCAAAGTCGATATAACTTTAGCTAATTTAACATTTTAGATTCCGCTCCGTGTGAGCAAACGTTAAGACTTTTAGAATCCCTGTATATTAAAACACACTCCCCTTCGCTTAACTCTGATATTTCATCCGTTCCCCTCCGTCTTAACTGAACATCTTGAACAACCAACCTTTACTTGGTTTTAGATGCTTCTGTTTTTTTAGTTTTGCCTCGGAATCTGTGCTGCTTAGACTTAAGGTGTTCCTTTTAGTGTGGGTTTTTAATTTTTAGTGTTTTAAAAGATAGCCTGTGAATTTTTAGTTTTTTGAGTTTTACATTTTGTATTTTATAGTTGTTATTCATTGTTCGTTTTTAGTGTCACTTTCATTGTTTAAAGCTTGTTAATTGTTCGCTTTTGTTTTATAATAGTCATTATGGTTTTTAATTGTAACTTTCTAGAATTTTTAGTGAGACTTTTTGTTTTTAATACTTGTGGATTTTTTCCCTATTTTATTTTATTTGTTAGTCAATTATGGCTTTTAATCTTATGTTTTTAACTTTTAGAATTTTTGCCTGAGATGAGCATAGTTTGTGCTTGAAACGTTGCAATATACAAATATAGTCCCTTTCCAACTTGATGGATGTTTCTTTCCTTCTTGTCTGTGTCTTTCTGCTTAAATTGAAATTGAAGCTTGCCAGAAGCGGCCTTCACCAATATATATATATATATATATATATATATATATATACACGCTCATGCTAAAAAATTTGGTGAAACTTGCAGGTTTCTCGTTCATACTTCACATTTCATGATAAGGCGTTATATCCTGTATAAAGTCGATTTGTGGGTCCATATTACCTGTATATTTAGAACACTTGATATTTTAATATGCTCAGCTTGATCTTTGTTTTCCTTTCAGACAAAAATATGAAAATGTTCCAAAGAAGGGATTTAAATGACCTTAAAATGATGATGATAATAGAGGGGTCTGTTTTGGCTGGTGCCTCAGTCTCCGAGGTTGTCCGTGTTTCACGAAGAATAGTGTTCAAGAGTACACAAAATGAAGGGCAATGACAAAAAATAAATTACACCAAATAAGTACATTAAAAACCTGAAAATAACACTGAAGCAAAACGACAAAACAATCTTAACCATCAAGAGTTATGAAGCTTGACGGAAATCCTACTGTACCAAATTTTATTTGTTTAGTGCTCTTCCAGTTATTTTGACTGTGACAATACATTATTGTCATTGCAGACTACTGTTACTTAAACTCTGGACAGATTTTAATGTTCACGATTTACAATTCGTTTAGTCAACGTTCCTTTGCGCCTGTTTGTACTTTTTTCATTACCACCCATAATATCGACTTTGTGCATATTTCAAGAGAACCAGTCTCCAATCTCGTCGACTTTAGTCACTGAGGCACTATCCAAATGGACCCCTCTCCTCTCATGCGCATTTTAAGGTGATTTAAATCTCTAAGGGCCATTTTAGATTTATTCTGAAAGGAAAGCAAAAATGAACCTCTGCGTATTAAAATTTAAAGTGCTCTAAGTGTGAAGCATAAACAAGAACCTGCATGTAGAGATTGCTAATATACATGAGGCGCCCGAGTACAAGGGCGAACTCTCCAAACCAGTTTTCAAATAGAAGCATTTAAACTTTCCGACTTTCATGTACGAAGGGCACATAGCACAAATATAAGCATTGAAAATAACTAAATTTTGAGCGTGGCCTACGAAGAAGGTATTTGGCTGTACCAAATTGTCCGTGGATTGGGGGAGGGTTGAAGTTGAACTATTCATTCGTGGAACAATCGCAAAATCGCCAATGTGGCGAGTTCGTCCCTCGTACTCGCGAGTCTCGTGTGTGTGTATACACACACTGAGTTCGAAAAACTGCCATAACGAAAGATATGACGTGTTCCAAATACAAACAACGTCCTTTAGTGACATTTAGTGACGTATGTATGTGTATATAACGCATTTAAAATCACGTTTCATTACCAAACGTCTTCTCCTCTCAAAGAATGATGAATCCCCGCATGTACTGTACGTCTGTACATATCTTCGCTTTGACGTGATGACACGCAGAAAGGGAATTGATTTCTGGCATCTCGGTGGGGGTGGGGGGACCTGAGAAAAACATTCCTTTACATAAAATGATAGTTGTGTTTATACACAAGTTGTACGTTAATTTGTTTCGTTTTATGTTTGTGCTGAAGGAAGTCATTGTTGTAAGTGAAGTGACGTGGGTAGTTTTTCATACAATAGACTTACATTCGCAAATCTATCGCGCGGACACTAATTTAAGTCAAACTAGTTGACAATTAAAAATTTAAAAAAAAATTCTTAATTCACTCGAGTTATTTTAGATTTGGAACGACAATTATGACTTGAAAAATTAGGCGACACGAGACATTTTTCAACTTTTTTTTTGACCTATGGAAATAGTGTACATGAAAATTATGTATAACTTGTGATTACTGAAAAATTCCATTAATGTTTGTAAGGGAAATAATTTCACTAAATGCGAAATTACGAAGTAAAATATATTTATATATATAGAAATTGCGACGAATTGTACAGTCGGAAAAAAGTTCGCTTAGAAACAAGCTTTCTAAAAAGCATAAGAAAATTAGTAATTGGTATTGAGTGAGTTTCATTTTTAAAATTTTATCGGTCACCAAAAAGAATAAAATATTCAAATAATACAGGGTACTACTATAATAAAGTATGTTAGCAATTACTAATTTTTTATGCCTTTTAGTAATTTTGTCTGTAGGCGAACTTTTTTCCGAAACTATAATCAAAACGAAGTTTACTATAATTAACGTAGTATGCAAAAAAAGTTAACATTTCGATAAATTTACAAGCGTGTATAGGAGTTACGCAACTTTTGTTGAAGCTTAAAAGAATACTTCGTGTATGTAATTTGCTAAACAACGTCCTCCGCGTTTAGATGATATAGTGACTCGTAGGTGGTGTGAATCTCGCGTAAAGCATTTGGTTCCCTCCGTCACACGACCTTTGCCGTTACGAAGGAGGTTAAACAACGCCGAAACATTATTGCGTAGTTGTACGTGCGCGAATGATGGACATTCGTTCCGCTACTTACCGAGTATACGTTAACAATCAGCGAAGAAGGCCAGAAACTGGCACGGCTCAGGCCAGACGAACGCGACCCATTGCCTTAACTTCCGCACTATTATTAACCAGCACCATCGGTAGTCGAACTCCAACCTCAATGTCTTCACTTCGCTTAATTAAAGGAAAACTGTGTATGTTAAACCCACTGAGCTACGGACGCTGGCGACGAGTATATGTTGCTCCTATTTCATGTTCCACATACTTCAAAACAAAGAGAGTGCATCCACTCGTACAAACTAAATAAACTTCCCATTAATGGCTATTTGCCTTTCTTAAGCGAGGTTTTAAATGCCATTTTATTGGGTTTTTAAAGAATTTCTCTGTAATTCTGAAGCGAGTTTCTTATTTAGTTATACCCTAATGTACCGAAACTAACTAACTAAATTATATATATATATATATGAGAGAGAGAGAGAATTTTTTTTTTGGTGTATCGGTTTTTTAAGCCTTTTTTTCTTAAACCCTCAGAAACCCGGGTTTTTTTTTTTAAATGTTGCTACAAAGTAAATTTATCTAAAATATACACCGAAAAGTGATTAAACAATACAAAAGCTTTTGCCATATCTTAGGATCATTTATGTTAACTACTGTTGAATATTAACAGTAATTTACTGGGATTAATATTTAATATACAGACCCTAGCCAGATTATTAGAATCGGTAAGAATAAAAACGAGTTTCCTTTTAAAAGCTGTAAAAACTGTATATATATCTAATAATTATAATAATTCTACACCATTTTCAGTACTTTGTTGCCTGTCCTCCAATGCATTGAGGTATATTTTCGATACACTCGAGGCATTGATGTCAGTTTTCCTGATGCTGCGAAACTTGAATTAGGCTCGAAATATTTCAAATTTATTTATTTTTATTTTCTCGGTTATTTTCCTTTTCATTATTTCCCATAATTTTTTTTTTTGAGGAGTTTATATTTAGGGGTTACCCACAATTGAAAAAACATGCGATTCTCAGCAAGATATGATTTTATTACCATACTTCAGTCTCAATACTTAACAAAGTACTGAAACTGGAGTATAATTATAAAGGTTCTCTAAAGGTATTTTGTTAAATTTTTACTGAGTCACTCCTCAATGAATTAATTGCCCTGAAGTGCATATAAAATGTAACTTTTGACTCGTGATTCTAATAATTCGGCCAAGGTCTACATTTTACGGACCTCTAATAATATATTTAAATGTGATTTGATTAAATACCTAATAAAATACCAAACTGAAAGGGATCAAATAATATAGAAAACCTTCTTGGTCATATCTTGGGACCATGTTAACTCGAGTTAATGATGATTACGAGTAATCTATTAGTTTAATTTATAACATTAATAATCACATGCGAATCTACAGTAGACCCTCACCATTCGCGAGGGTTACATATTTGGATTTTGCCACGAACGCCAAATCCGTGATGCGCAAACTTAAAGGCTTATGGGGAGAATAGAGTTAGGTACTTCAAGTCTAAAATTTTTTACCCTTTGTGCGGTTTTTGTGGTATATACTTTACTAAAAAAGAATGGGTTATTAAGAACAAAAATGGCTACAATAAAACTAAAACAACACCCTTTTAATAAACTGTACATACTTAGAATACTGTAATGATGATGATGATGATGGAGGGTTTTTGAGGGGGTTATTTTATTGATGATCCCGGTTGAGGATCATAAGAGTCATCAGGAGATGAACTATGAATGAGATGAATGCGCTGCGACCCGCGAATAGTCGAGCACCTGAGCCGCGATCTGTAAGGGGTTGCCACAATAAATTGACCGCGAATAAGCAAATCCGCGAACGGCGAGGGTCTACTGTACGGTATTTTAATATAGCCAATCAATGGTGTGGTTGGGATTTTGAATATGGCATACTTTCCTGTCCCTGATTATTAAAAATGTAGAAGTTGAAAATATTAAATAACTTCTAGAATAAGCGGTCCTGTTCGGAACTGCCGACGGATTTTATACGGACTGTCGGAAATAAACCCGTACGCTGATTATTATAGGATTTACTTTAAAATGCAGGGAAACTTTGACATTTCGAAAGTCAAAATCAAACTTTTCTTAATTCTTTTAGTAAATTTTAAATTCAGTTTTCATTTCGCAGATTAAAAATGGTGATTTTAAGTTGATTTTGGTAAAATAATGTTGGCCACATAATGAAAATAAAATGGTAGGTAGCGGATTTTGGTTGAGTTAAAGAAACACCTACGCGAACCACAAAGAAAATTAATTAGGGACCCTTGCTCTAGGTCAAGGCCTAACATTAATGAATGCAAAATTTCTCATTATTTTTACACGGATGCTGGATATCTATCTTTGTTTTTATAACAGTTAGCAAGTATTTTATTGGCTCTATACTTGTATATATTTGTTATATGAAATTAAAAAAAGCTGGTTGTAGTTATTAAAAGAAAATTTATTCCATATATTCAAACTGGACATACCGAATATTTTTAGTTTTTACAACATACCTTTTGTTAGCTTCCGCCCAAATTGTTCATTCTGACGAAGGTCAAGCTTTTCACTCCACCTTAGACCTACAGTTTAACGTGGAATCCGAACCACGCCCCACCAGCAGCCGAGCGTCTTAACCACTAGGCTACCCAGGGTACTCATTTATCTACCAACCACTTTTTTTGTGTGTGGAAGGCTGAACAGCCGGGTTTTGCTGCGCGCCGGCTGCCGTCACCGGGTCTTGAACCCGGGGCCGATGGATTCGTAGTCAGCGACGCTAACCACTACACCACCGAAACTACATTGAAACTACATTTTTCTATGTAAATTGAAATTCTATTACATAGCTCAATCACCCCGCACCCCCCAAAAAAAGGTTTTGCAAATATATATATTAGTGGTGGACCGGATATCCGCATCCACGTCATTTTTACATCCGCATCCGCACTTCTGTGCGGATGTTACCTCTAATAAATTATGCAATTTACAATTAAATTAGCTTATAAAGTAGCTTATAAGGCCCAGTCATGCACATTTCATGTAAAGTATTAATTATATATTAATGAACAAACAAATATATAAACCTCAAAATATAAATACCTGGTAACACAGAAAATTGAATGAAACTTGTTTCATTGAATTTTCTGTGACTGAAACTCTTGAGAAAGTTATTATTTTTATCATAATGAAAACATTAATATTAATTCTTATGCATTGCCTGCCATAATAGTAATATCACGAAATTTGAAAATTGTCATATATTCATAATTCTATATTATATTGATAGATTAACTAAATATCCGCATCCGCGGATATTGAAATTAGAGATCCGCATCCGCGGATGTTGAAAAACTGACATCCGGTCCACCACTAAATATATATATTATATATATATATTATATATATATATACACAAACTCAGAATGGTTCCCTGAGAACATTATATGTTAAACACAGACCGTGCATGGAACAAGGAACTCTTCTGGGAAAATTAAATCCACTATAGTCCGAATAAGTAATGGTAAATGACAAATACCATAGTTTTTTTCCTTTTTCATGATTTTAGCCCGACGTGGGCAACGGGTCTCTCGCAAAGAGATCCCATAAATATAGCTTCCCTCACCAGCTATCTGCAAAGCAGACAGGATCCAGCTTTGGGACGTGGATCTAGGGTTTAAAGCAAACCTAGATCCCTACACTCAGAACCTCTATATAAGTAAAAGACTCGTTGCATTCACGTCGTGTTGAATAAATCAAAGAAAAGGGGGTAACTATTGTATTTTTAGCCAAAAAAACCAAACTTAAACCTCAACCGGGACATTGAGCGTCCACTTTTCAAGGCACGAAACACGTCCGTTTAGTATACACAAACTCAGAATGGTTCCCTGAGAACATTATATGTTAAACACAGACCGTGCATGGAACAAGGAACTCTTCTGGGAAATTAAATCCACTATAGTCCGAATAAGTAATGGTAAATGACAAATACCATAGTTTTTTTCCTTTTTCATGATTTTAGCCCGACGTGGGCAACGGGTCTCTCGCAAAGAGATCCCATAAATATAGCTTCCCTCACCAGCTATCTGCAAAGCAGACAGGATCCAGCTTTGGGACGTGGATCTAGGGTTTAAAGCAAACCTAGATCCCTACACTCAGAACCTCTATATAAGTAAAAGACTCGTTGCATTCACGTCGTGTTGAATAAATCAAAGAAAAAGGGGGTAACTATTGTATTTTTAGCCAAAAAAACCAAAACTTAAACCTCAACCGGGACATTGAGCGTCCACTTTTCAAGGCACGAAACACGTCCGTTTAGTATACAATAGTTACCCCCTTTTTCTTTGATTTATTCAACACGACGTGAATGCAACGAGTCTTTTACTTATATAGAGGTTCTGAGTGTAGGGATCTAGGTTTGCTTTAAACCCTAGATCCACGTCCCAAAGCTGGATCCTGTCTGCTTTGCAGATAGCTGGTGAGGGAAGCTATATTTATGGGATCTCTTTGCGAGAGACCCGTTGCCCACGTCGGGCTAAAATCATGAAAAGGAAAAAACTATGGTATTTGTCATTTACCATTACTTATTCGGACTATAGTGGATTTAATTTTCCCAGAAGAGTTCCTTGTTCCATGCACGGTCTGTGTTTAACATATATATATATATATATATATATATATATATAGTAAATATTTTTATATTTATTTTTGTAAATCGCCAAGTTCTTTCTACATTTTCGTCGGTGTTCATTGAAGTTACCTTAGTTCCTACATGTGATCTCTCTAAATTTTTTCAAATTTTTAATCACTTAATGATTGCATTTAAGGTAGGGGGGGCGGGGATTCCATTAAAAAGTTCAGAGAATGCTATTTTTTACCGTATATAATTTAATTCTCGTGAGCATTTTATTTACAAAACTTTAAATCAAATTACTACTACTTGATGCAACCTCAAAATTTTACACACTCAATTTTTGGTTGTTTTATTTTACGTTCCGTTCCGTTACTACTTTGTTGTAAATGTATTTTGAGTTAGGTTTGGTTAACCTAACTTAAACTGATCCTAAAATAAAATTAAAAATGTGTATAATCGTGAGGTGGTAGCACGAAGTAATAGTAATTTGATTTATGATAATAAAACCCCACTCTAATAGACAGAGTTTATTTCCACAACAGTTTCGATGCCCACTGGATGCCAGTGGGCATCGAAACTGTTGTGGAAATAAACTCTGTCTATTAGAGTGGGGTTTTATTATCATATTTGACCTTTACGTAGAAAAAAAAAAAAGTTTTTTGCATTAATTTGATTTTGTTTTTCAATTAAAATCGTAACGCGAGTGAAGCTCGAAAAAAATCTTATATGCAGTTAAAAAGCGCATTTCTCTAAAATTTTGAATGGAACCTCTTCCAACCTTAACGCGAGTGTAAGTGAATACAAATTTGAAAAATAAAAGAAATGGCATGTAGGAGCTAATATAATAATTTCATTGACCACCGTCAAAAATGTAGGAGGAATTTGGCGATTTATGAATACTTATAATATACTGTACAGTATTATGCACTCAATAAATGCAAATTAATAAATCCCTTAGCAATTGATATTGCAAATTGCATTTATAATTCTGTACGTCTGTTATAGGCCTATCATCATTTTTCAAGAAAATTATTGAACTTTTTCCTTTGGAAGTTTATACAGAATAATAGAACTAAATTAGTCCTACATATAAATATTGATAAACAATAAGGGTTTAGGGCTTTAGGCATTAAATAGACTATGGTTTCATATAACAAAAAAGTTTTGAATTTATGATCCGTTCAACCATGGCGAATTGATGAATTAATTATGAAGTATTTTAGAGCCTCGTGGGATAGCGTTTAAATATGAGCGATACAGCATCCCATCATAACGGTCCAACTCTCAAGAGAGCAAGATGAACCCATGATGCGATTAACTTCACTAATAAGATAAAGCTCAAGTTTATTCTAAGTTTTAAAACGCACAATACCAATCTTTGTTTGAGTTTTTAAATTTAATCTGATTATTTTATTTGTTGGCCATTCCTCATTCAGTTGAGCATCCACGTGTTTGACTCGCGTAAAAGGTCACACACGCGCGTTTGTTTACCTTACGAAACCGCGACACACACATTTTCAGTTGTGAATGACGACATTTAATCTAATTTAAATAACTTATTGACTTAACGTTCATGAAGATTCTCCTTTTTCAATGAAAAGAATCGGAAACTGAGGTGATACCGATAATGTTGCTACACACACGTTCATGTCGCGATGAGCTGGGTGTGTGTCCTAAAAATTGTCGCGTTTTATTGGGTAGCCAATCACACACACACGTTGGTTTATCCAGTTTGTGAGGTTAACTTCTTAATTGAGCTAAAGTAACTTAATCCAGGTTAACCGAGGTACGACTAATAGTTCGTTTGAAATTTGAATTTACAGTAAAAATCTCAAAATACCTCACTGGCTCGATGTGTATCAGTAAAAATAGCGAGGTAGTGCAAGGTTCCTTAATGTCCTTTAATTCCTATATTTTTGTTTTGTCTGATATACAGGTTGTCCCATAAGCCCCGTCTCGTGGGAAAATTTATTTTAAATTAAATTTACAAAAGTATTCCATTAGAACGAAAACAAATGTTCAAATTAATGACTTGTTTTGGGACCTTTTTTTTGCAGGTAGAATAACACACAATGGCTAATATGGAAGCGAGTTACACTCAGGAAAAGACCCCCGACTTTTCCTGAGGAATGTAACTCAATGTAATATGGAAGTGGATTAGTTGTTTTCGCGGTCTTAATTATAGTGCAACTCGCTTTCATATTAGCCATTGTGCGTTATTCTACCCGCAAAAAGAAAAAAAGTCCCAAAACAAGACATCAGTTTGAACATTTGTTTTAGTTGTAATGTATTACTTCCGTAAATTTAATTTGAAACATTTTCCTACGAGACTGGACTTATGGGACACCCTGTATAAATGAGCATAACTTTATAAACTGTTTCATAATTCCTATCATTATCTTTTTGTGTTGTAATATGGGCCTATTTTATTTTTATTTAGTCAATTAAGCATGTTTATGTCAGATTTAATAGTATTTTTCAAAGTATTAACAATCTGTAGTTTTTAAATAACATTAATTATTGTAGCTTTTGGAATTTTATTGTATATGATAAAAATAGGCGTACGTAATTGTATCTAAATATGCCTTAATTTGACTAACTAATAATAGCACTTTTCAGCCCAAACTTGTACAGCATCTTCATTTAATCAATTCGTTTTACTTATTTTTCAGTCTTTTTCATTCACAATTTTATAATTTATTTATTATAAGGAATAACTTATTAATGTCGCTTTTTTGTATATATATATAAGAAGATGGTCTCAAACTTGTGAAAACGAGAGAGCAAAGTTTCTTTACATCTATTTATTGAAGCAAATAAGACCACGAAAATAATTTACGAGGTTGCGAACGTTCCATTATATAGTAATAATAATTAGTGACCTATAATTTCTTTAGTGGAAATATAGGAATTTAGGGCTGTCGTATATTTTTGGAAATATAGGTCATCTAATATTTTTTAAGAACCTCGTGGGAATCCTGGGTAAAAGAAAAAAAAATATAAAGTCCTATAGGCCCGTGCGCCTATTTCCCTCTGTCGAAACACGGATAACCAAATGTAACCTAACCTAACCTAACCTTACATTAAAAAAGTTGTCGATAAGATATGACTTGTCGATAACGTATGACGTCCAGGAAATGTTTAAAAAAAATGAAGAAGGTGAAGAAATTAGCGAGTTAATGGGATAATTCTCGGAACAAGTGTTGGTTCGCGAAAACAACAAACGAACCGGGAAAAACTAACGCACACATACCTGTGTGTGTGTGTGTGTGTGTGTGTGTGTGTGTCTAAGATGTTATTTTAATCATATATATACACGTTTAATTAAAATATTGCCCCATGAATGTATTGTACCAAACAGTGAATCCTTTGTGTTCCCAACACTTGTTGCTCTCAGTTCCTATCTACCACAAGTGCCAAGGTGCCAAGACCTTTAGACGAGGGTCAATTAGAAGTGCCACAAACGCATGAAGAAGTCTTTATTTAACGTCTTAATATGTTTCGGAGGTATTTGGTCTTAATTATAAACACACTTAATCAGAAAGGGTCCGAAACTATTTTAAATTACTTTGTACTCTTTTCACTTATACAAAAAATATAAGAAAATAATAATAAAAATAATAATAAATTATTATTATTATTATTTTATAAAATTACAAAGCATCCTTATTGTAAAATAACTAAATTTGGAACTTGTAGTAAACAAGTGGCAGTTCATAGATTGGTTGGTATCAAATGGCATTGTGGAGGCGTGGCCTAATGGTCACAAAGGTCATTGGTCAGGTGTTGTCATATGTTAAGGTCACACACACACACACGAGAGAATAAACGGTTAATGAAAAATTCTATCTATATCATCTTGACAAAAATTTTTAGAATTCGTTCGTAGTTTTTAAGCCACAAAATTATTATCATTACATTTAAAATTATTATTATTATTATTATTATTGGCCGAATTAAATAATACACACACACACACACACACACACACACACACACACACACACACACACACAACACACACACACACACACGTTTGGCTATTTTCACATTTTCAGTTGCGGATTGCAACATTTAACTTAATCTAAACAACCTAACTTCATTATATTTCCCCTTTTCACAACATTTAATGATTTTCATTAAAAGAATGTTAAACTACAGCGACACTGCTAATGTCACGATGGGCTCGGTGTGTATCCTAAAAATTGTCGCGCTCTGTAGGGTAGCCAAGAACACACACACTATATATATATATATATATATATATATATATACAACTGCAAAGAACACGCAGTATAAATAACGTAAAGAACGACGCTTGTATAGGAGATATTCCGCGCAAGACGAGAGAGAAAAACGGAACTTCATTTTTCATTTGTTCCGTTTTCTCTCTCTCGTTGACGCGAAATATCTCCTATACAAGCGTCGTTCTTTACGTTATATATATATATATATATATATATAATGAACTTGACTAAATGTGTTAAGAGAGCACAACGTCCAAACATGTGTTTTCACTGAGCGATGAGAGGTCATCTATGACTGAAAATGACCCCTCAAAGTTAGGTCAGCGGTTGACCACTTAAGTCAACTTTGTTTAAGTGAAATCAAGTGTTAAAAGTCAATTTCCTTTTCATCAGTTCTTCCTTCCTTCCTTCCTTGTGATTAAGCAACATCCGCTAATTCTTTGACGCCGTTTCGCAAAACCTTTGTATAGAAAGTTTCGTGTTATAGGACCGCAAGGTGTGTGTGTGTGTGTGTGTGTGTGTGTGTGTGTGTGTGTGTGTGTGTTATATACGAGTGAAAGACAATTTTGTAAAATTATCTTAATGCCTTTCTATCTCGACAGAGCCGAGATAAAAGCAGGGACTTAGGTTTATATATAGGTTTAGATTTATATAATAAATATTATTTATTATAGAGTACTGTATTGGCTTTGTTGGATAAAATATTGTACTGCAGTAATTTGTAAAAGCAATATTTTTAAGTAAAATTGAAATTTTAAATTATATATATATATATATATATATATATATACAGGGTGGGCCGTAAGTTTCCATACATAGGAAAATTTAAATACGTGCGTCGGTATTTGGATCAGCAGTTTCCGGATGCTTGGATTGGTCGGCGTGGTCCTGTGGAGTGGCCTCCCAGATCCCCAGATCTCACCCCCCTTGATTTCTATCTTTGGGGGCACTTGAAGGCCATGGTGTATCAGGAAAAGATACGAGACATAAATCATCTAAAGGAACGTATCACCAACGCCATTACAAGCATAACGTCAACTGTGCTAATGCGTGTTCATCAACAGTGGGGAACACGTATTGAAATGTGTTTTCAAAACAATGGCAACCATGTAGAGCATATTATATAAATAAAAATGGTTGTCCATAAAAAAATGTTTATTTTTCCTATGTATGGAAACTTACGGCCCACCCTGTATATTAGTGATGTAGGTCACATCCGCACATTTTCTCGCATCCGCGTCCGCATCCGCACTTTGGACTGCGGATGTCGTGCGGATGTGGACCGTTGAGATAAAACGTCATTAATAAGCGGAAATTATCAAAATCTACTATATTAATAGAACTAGTTCATTGTGCGCAAAAGTGATGCAAGCGACAAGACGAGAGGCTGTTCTTGAATGAAGTTACTCTCTTGCAACCTACTTAGATCCACGTTACAAAGCTAAGTTATTTTCACCTAGTACATTAGAACGAGTTAAATCATCACTTGGCAAAGCAGTTGAAGAGCTTCAATCTCTTGAATCTGTCGCTTCGCCACCCACCAAAAGAATAAAAGTTTCAGTGACAGAACCAACACCTTCAACAAGCAAATCTATCACAGAATCTGTCTCTCAGTTTCTTGAGTCAAGCAGCAATGACGAGACCTACGCGATGTCAAAAGATGTAGTAAAAATGATCGGGAGCTATTACCAAGAAAAACGCCTGGCTGCATGTGACAATCCTATTAGTTGGTGGAAAAATACGCAGAATATCTATCCATACTTGAGTAAACTTGCAAGGAAACATTTAGCCTGTCCTCCAACAAACGTACCAAGCGAGAGATTATTTAGCAGTGCTGGATTAATATATGATGAAAAGAGAAACAGACTGGCAGCAGAAAAGGCAGAAAAGTTAATGTTCCTTAAGCATAACCTTCCTATAATTAAGTTTGAACATTAAACGATGAACATCTTAGTTTACTTTATTTTAATTACTCATTTATAAATATGCCTAATAAAACTTTAAACTTAATATAAATAGTTATCAAGCTAATTAAAGATCTCTTTCTATAAGGGTGGAGGTTGGGGAAAGAGGTCGGTGGGGTGCATTTGAGTTGGGTTCACGTCCCGCATCCTGGTAACACAATTATGGTTTCTAATTGTGGCTGAAACTCAACAAAATATAACGAATTTATTTGCAGACGAATTCACCAATTGATTTCTATATTAGTTAGATGCTTGATATTATTTTATATGTTCAGAGAAAAGTACAGCAATTATTGTACAATTAATCAATTATACTACATTATAGCTACAGCTCTCTCTATATAATAACTTATTATATACGTTAAACACAACAAATCTCGAATATATCCTAAAAAATAACGAAAATGTAGACATCCGCATCCGCGGATGTTGAAATCAAACATCCGCAGATGTGAAAAAAATGACATCCGCTACATCACTAATATATATATATATATATAACGTAAAGAACGACGCTTGCATAGAAGAACGTTCCGCGCAAGATGAGAAGGGAGAACGAACAAATGAAAAAAATGAGGTAACCACCCGGGAATCGAACCCGGGATCTTCCGATTGCCGGTCAGATATGATAACCACTACACCATGGGCCTCAATCAATCAGAAGTCGTAATTCTCCTACATTCGAGCAGAAACCAATGCCCTGAGGGGGCACCTCCCGCATGCCGCACATATATACATTTTAACTGCAAACAACACACAGTATAATTAACGTAAAGAACGACGCTTGTATAGAAGAACGTTCCGCGCAAGATGAGGAGGGAGAACGAACAAATGCGGGAGGTGCCCCTCAGGGCATTGGTTTCTGCTCGTATATAGGAGAATTACGACTTCTGATTGATTGAGGCCCATGGTGTAGTGGTTATCATATCTGACCGGCAATCGGAAGATCCAGGGTTCGATTCCCGGGTGGTTACCTCATTTTTTCATTTGTTCGTTCTCCCTCCTCATCTTGCGCGGAACGTTCTTCTATACAAGCGTCGTTCTTTACGTTAATTATACTGTGTGTTGTTTGCAGTTAAAATATATATATATATATATATATAATATATATATATATATATATATATTATATATAATATATATATATATAATATATATATATATATATTCATTCAAATGTTCCGCGATTGATTCCTCATTTCACGAAGGTCAAGCTTGTCGCCCATCCTTTCGAGTTGGCCTGGTGAAGTAGAGAGTTGGTTTCTTCTACTCTCCCACCTCACAGAGCCAGGTACGCCCGGCTCATCGGGGATTGTTCTGAGCCAGGCGTCTAATCTTCTTTTTGAAGATGACCACCGCAACACCACTCGTGTAGTCGTGTTCCTTAGTTCTTTGGGCAGCTGATTAAACGGTCTTGGTCCTCTCACAACAAAACTATTTTTTTTCAAGGTTAAGGATGTTCCCTGTCTAGCCTTTAGTTTGGGAACACGACACAATCTTCCTTTTCTACTTTCCACTGTTATTTGGGGGGTTATAGGGTTCAGGGTAAGATTTGGAGCTAGTTTCTCCATTATTTCCCCCAAGTGTAAATAATGTTTTTTTTTGTCTTCTCCTTTTCAGTGAATATAGGTTTAATTCGCGTAACCTTTCCCAGTAATTTAGTTCTTTGTACCCATTGATCTTGACCGTGAAGCTTCTCTGAACCTCTTCTAGCTGACTAATGTCTTCTTTTTTATATGGGGATGTTAGGACCGAGCAGTATTTCAACTTGGGTATGATCAGCGTTTTCAATAGAGGAATCATTATATTCCTATCCCTTCGTTTAAACGTTCTCAGTATCTGCCCCGTTATTCTCTTTGCTCTGTTTACTGCTATCTTATTTTGTGTTTCAAATTTCGCATCATCTGTCATTACAACCCCTAAATCTTTTGCTCTGGAATTTCTCTGAATTTCCTGGCCATTTGGGGTATAATATTCCATGGATTTTAGGTCTTCTCTTTTTCTGTACCGAAACAGCTGAAATTTCTCGGTGTTAAACTTCATATTGTTGTCTTCCGTCCACTTGTAGATTCTGTTCATGTCGGTTTGTAGAGATTCTATATCTTCTGGGTTTCTTATTTTTCTACTGATCTTTGTGTCATCGGCAAAGGATGTTACTGTGCTGTCTCTGGTAACGTCCTCATCTATGTCAGTTAGTATGATTATGAAGAGTAGTGGAGCTGGTGGTACTGAGCTGAGGACCTCCGATTCTGATCAAGATATTCCTTGAACTGCAACGACTTGCCGCCACTCACTGAGGAAATTATGTATCCATTTCCCTACTTTTCCTGTTAGTTCCATATATTTCAGTTTATGTATTATGATTCCATAGTCACACTTGTCGAACGCTTTGGCAAAGTTTGTGTATATTACATCATAGTTTTCATTACTTTCAAGTGCATCAGTAATGTTGTTGTGTTCCATTATAGTTGTGATAGGCATGATCTGCCTGACCGAAATCCATGTTGGTTATTTATTTTTTCCGAGTTTCCAAAAAGTCATAGATTTTCTGTCTAACTATTCTTTCAAATATTTTAGTGAGATGAGATGTAAGCGACACTGGCCTACAGTTTTTGGCTTTTGGCCTCTGATCTATCTTCTCCTTTATATATTGGGACTATGCTCGCTCTCTTCAGGATGCCCGCTCTTTCTCCCGTGTCCAGTGATCGTCTCCATATCCAATATCGGGGCTCAGCGACTGCATTCTTGCAGTTTTTGATCAGTGTGGCATTCCATTTGTCCGGTCCTGCCGCTGAGTGTGCTTTTAGTTTCCCTATAGCTTGTGTAATATCATCCGTCGTGAAGTCGAAGTCCGTTATACTTTCCCTTTGTAGTTCTTCAAAGAACGCGTTTTTATCGTATATCAGTTTGTCAGTTTTTGGGGTACTGAAAGTTGATTCGTACTGAGCTCTTAATATTTCAGATACTTCTGTTAGATCATCAGATAAAGCATTGTCTTCATTTTTCAAAGGTCCGATGGTCGTATGATTTTTCGACTTTCTGTTTGCAAAATTATAGAAGTACTTTGAGTTAACTTTTATAGCTTCGTCGTCGTCTTTTTCTGTATACTTCTCAATTAGCTCCTGTATGACGCCTTTGATACTCTGCAGTCTATCGTTTAATATTTTTCTGATATCTTTGCAGTTACTTAATTTTGCAGTCACTCTTTTTCTCTTTCGGAACAATGACTTCTTTTTCCTCTTGTTGCATTTTTGGGGCATGTCTTTCCACAATTTCCAGCGTGGAAGCATCTCTTCCGTTATCTTGGCCTTGAAGATGGTTTTCCACTCTATTACTTCTATGCTGGAATGATGCAACACCTTCCTAGTTTATAGCTTTGGAGTGAAAATAAAAAATTTAGAATTTGCTTCTTTTTGTTGTTCGTGCTCTATCCTTTCCTGTTGCTTTTATATTGGTTGTTATTTCAATATGTTGTGATCCGATATTATAGTTGGAGATATTTCTACGTTATCACTTAGGTTGCTGCTGCTGTTGAATACCGAATCTAGGCAGTTGTTTTTTCTTGTTTTTCTTGTTTTCTCTTATTTCTTGTGTTAACAAATTTGTATTATATATATATATATATATTATATTATATATATATATATATATATATATATATATATATATATATATTTAACGTCCCTGACAAAGAATCCATCGGCCCCGGGATCGAGATCCGGTGGCGGCAGACGGCGCGCAGCAAAATCCAGCTGTTCATCCTTCCACACAATAAAAAAAAATTGGTTGGTAGATAAATGGGTACCCTGGGTAGCCTCGTGATTAAGACGCTGTGCTGCTGGTAGGGCGTGGTTCGGATTCCACGTTAAGTTGTAGGTCTAAGGTGGAGTGACAAGTTTGACCTTCGTCAGAATGAACAATTCGGGCAGAAGCAAAACCAAGGTTAGCCAAGGTTAAACTGCAACGGCTAAAGTTAAGAATATTGGACAATTTGTTTTATTTTAAAAAAATAGATTTCTTACTAGGCTTTTAATGGAGGATACAACCACATGCAAGTGATTTTTTCTAGGTTAGGTTAATAATTACATTAGAATTTTTGCCTTCCCATACTAAACATGGGACTAGTTCGTGCTGCGTATACTTAGATATTTGGGTGATTAATTATAGTAGCCCAAATTCATATTGGGCTCCAAATAAATCTCCGAACAGAGCATACATGTAAGCGTTTTTTTTTTGTAAGTTAGGTTAAGTTATATTGGTTAGGTTAGATTTATTTAAAGCCCAGTATGGATTTCGGCTAATATAATTAATCGCCCAAATATCTAAGTTGGCCTTACCAAGTTGCGACTTGGAACGTACGGAAAAGGGGAAAAATCCTACTCATTTAACTTCAGAAAGTGACAAGTGCGCATATAAATACAAGTAGTAGTTATCTATATCCAAGGAATCATTGAAAGCTGAAGTTGCTTCCACGAAACAGGGCTTGGGCTTGATGAACATGTCTCGTCTGCTTTCCTAAGACGGAAAGTTTGCCTGTCATTCAGAATTTGAAAGGTCAGCCATTTTATATGCTCTTTTGTGACCTTCATTCATTTCAAATGTTTCACTTATTCGCAAAAATGGTACAGTATATCTGTCTTTCTGTGTGTGTGTGGGGGGGAGAGGGGTTAAAAACATAGACACCCAAAAGGAGGGCGCATCACGGTGCTAATGAGTTTGCTGTGCGAAACATATGGGTGAGTATTTTATCTCTTCGAAGCTCGTATTTCCATTTCCTTTGAATTATTTTCAAACTTTTAATTCGATACTCGGTCAAAATAGTTTGTTGATACCCTGATACCGCTTTACACACTCACAAGGTCAAACTACGAAGGAACGATGGGCATTCCTGCCCCAAAAGCCTTTGGTCTTGTATGCCATTTACTTGTACTGTATATAAAGTAGTTGATATATATATATGGTATACTTTGGTTAACCTTGGTTTTGCTTGGGCCCGAATTGTTTATTCAAGCTTGTTACTCCACCTTAGACCTACAGTTTAACATGGAATCCGAACCACGAACCACCACAGGTGGTCAGAAATTATGGACTTCGCCCGGACTCGATCTCACGACCTTCCGATCAGCAGCCCAGCGTCTTAACGACTAGGCTACCCATTTATCCACCAATCTCTCTTTTCGTATGGAAGGATGAACAGCTGGGTGAGCTGAGCGCTGTCTGCCATCGCCAGGAATCGAACCCGAGGCCGGTGGATTCTCAGTCAGCAATGCTAACACAACATATATAAAATTACAGTTAAGTTATATACACAGTATATATATAACTTAACTACGTAATTTGATATATATATTTTTGGTAACGTTTATTAAAACGATACAGTATATTATACCCTTGGTATAATATACGCGTACTTGGAAGGGTAAATAGAAGCAGTTTTAAGTTGTGCTCAGCTGAAAAATTAAGTTAAATTCACTCTGTATTACTGTGAATTGTAAGCGCTCTTGCGTATATTTTCGGAAAAAAGTTCGTCTAGGAAGATACAAATTTTATAAAGCATAAAAAATTACTAATTGGTAACTGTTTTTGTTTGGATATTTTATTTTCTTATGTGGCCGTAATACAATTACAGAAACCTAACCCAGTCGTTCCTAATTAGTAATTTTTTTTATGCTTTTTAGAAATTTTGTTTCTAGGCGAATTTATTTCTCAAACTGTACATTTATACTCAACTTTTTTAAAAGCGATATCATTCCATCTAATAATTTCTTTTTATGTAATTAATGAAACAAAAGTACACAAAGACATTCGCCTTAAATTTATTTGTACACAAAAACAAAAACAAACCTATTTAATTACAAACACACAAACAGAAATATTTTTTCCACGCATGAACGCAAATCGGAGCATCATGCATGAAATTATATACTTGGAAAAAAAGGTTCAGATGTCCTGAACACACACACACACACACACACACAAACTAAACATATCATTATCGTGTAACACAATCAAAAACTCAAAGCACCAACCAACCAATTTTCAATTAAGCTTTTGGGTGGTTGTCTGAAATCGCTTCAATATTGATTATCTCGAGTGACTTGATACCCGCCAATGAATATCACCTCGGGGACCTATTCCTTGACTCCTATACGTGAAAGGCGTCAAGTTACTCGCTTTGCGATTAATTATGCCTGTCTTAACTATCATGTTGAGATTTTGTTATTGAAACGTGGTTGAAAAATTAAGGTAATTGTGGATTGTTGGAGTTTATTGCTTTCATTATTTGTTTAAAATGTTTATAACAACGTTTTATTTGTTTTGGAATGTGTGTGTGTGTGTGTGTGTGTGTGTGTGTGTGAAGAGAATTTTGTCTTTTGGTATACACAACCTTTCGTTGTGTAGCACGTCTGGTTTTTTCGGCCCAGAATGTGTGTGCGCGCGCGCGTGTGCGTGTGTGTGTGCGTGCGCGCGCCTCTCTCTGTCATCATAATTGTATCTTTTTAGACGAAGAACCTCTTTTCTGTTCTCCCTCCCCTTTTTTTTATGTCATTATGACAACCGCACCAAGATCATCTTTCATTGCCTCTCTCTCTCTCTCTCTCTCTCTCTCTCTCTCACACACACACACACACACACACACACAGGCTTGTATTTGCATACTTTCCTTTTAATTTTGAGATTTGTGTGCTTGAAACTGAGTATAAACAAAAAATTGAATTCAGTGAAATCAAAATTGAACATTTTTCGTTCCAGTTTCAGGGGAAAATTTTAAGAATTGAAAATAATTGTGTACTATAAATTTTTCACATACATATGATGTGTGTGTGTAAAATCCGTTCTACATAAAACAATTAATCACGAAATGCGAATGATTATATGTACAATGAATACTTCACACATATATTGCGTGCTTGCGCGTGGTGATAGTGACTTTGAAATAACAGGATTAAAGCGAGTTGTCGACCTGCATATCTCGTCTTTGATACGAAAGGACTGAAAGTGTGTGAATAGTAGAGAGACTATTTTCCCTTCAACAAAATGAAAATCTGTATAAACAAAGTAATATTTAAACAAAAAATAAATGAATTTCTTTTATTCTCAGTGCGTGCCACAGTGCCTAAATTAATTCTATCAAGTTTCTCGTGTAGATCTTTGGAAGGAAGCATTGCCAACTAAATATGATTAAATGCATCTAAAACCAACTTCTCGTGAAGTTTGTGTCTGTGTTAAGAAGAGGCGAACTTCATTCTCTCGACAGGTTTTGGGGGGTTAAAATAAGTTGGGTTAGTTTAAGCTAGTTTATTAGTGTCGAGTGAATGTCCCATCAAAGAAAAGGGTATAAATCAATTTAGAAATGGTAGAGTTCAAAGAAGGAACGCTTGGAAAAGTAAAATATACAGGGTGGCGCAAAAGTCGCGTACCATAGGAATGTTTGGTGTTGACTATTTTTTTTTTCTTTTAGGTTGGGGATGGCTGCGAAATTAACAATAGACGAGAGGGTGAGCTTGGGTTTAATGTGGAATACCAGGTACTACAAATCGATGAATGGCTACGTAATTTAAATTTTGTACCGATTCATCGATTTCTAGTACCTGGTATTCCATACATTAAAACCAAGCTCACCCTGTCTATTGTTAATTTCGCAGCTATCCCCTACCTAAAAGAAAAAATAAGACGAGTATATTAGTCAACACTGAACATTTCTATTGTGCGCGACTTTTGCGCCACCCTGTATATCTCTTACTCGGAAAAAAGACACCTTTTATTACACACTAAAAAAATCCCTTTATTGAATTTAAAAAAAAAAAAAATTAGATCTTTGAATTTTGATTAAGAAAATACTATGTTCAAAATTATGATGCTAAGTTTTGTTAAGATTTAACTAATAAATGATGTTAGCTGAAAATAAATTTGGTTTAGAATTAACACACACGCACATGTTTAATATAAACCAAATTTATTTTCGAGTGACATAATATTTTACTTCAATTTTAACAAAAGTGGTCTTCATAAATTTTGAATACACTACATTCAACAATTTTTTTTATTCGAGTCATCTCCCGGTAGCTCAGTGGTCGCAGTATCGGGCTCTGAGCGGCGAGGCTCTGGGTTCGTTACCAGCTGCTGGCGCCTGGGTTGGATTGGACTGACCACTCACCCTGTCATTGTTCGAGCTCGGGTGACCCTCGGGGCACACTCCCCCCGTCAAAGTGTGGAAACGAGTTTCGGATGCCACCCGTTTTTTGTTTTAAATTAAAAAGATTTTTGGATGCAGGAGATAATTTCAATTCGTACACTACTATCCAAAATACCTTCTTAAAATCATTACCGACATCGTTTATTATCAAACTTGTATATTTAGTGAATAAATATATTATATACTGTTGAATTACAAGAAACGTTTAAGTCTCGTGTTTATTATAGGCACTGAATGCAATAACATACTGTGAAAAGTTACAATATACTCTATTAATATAATTTTATTTCGAAAAATTTAAATAAAATTATATAAAAAATTGTGGACTAAAAATATATACGCAACCAGATCGAGTGATATCCTCGATTACGTTTATATATGTGCTTGTTTCGTAGCTTGCATTCAGTTTTTATCTTCGTAAACTTTAACATAGAAGTTGTATTACGTTCCCCCATCCCTTCCTTCCCTCCCTACCCCGCCAAAAATAATTTTTGAAGTGTGTAATAAACTTTTTTTCCCTTTTGTACGCGAATAGTATCTGTTGAAACAGTATCACATTAATGGCGATGTCTTTCAATATCTAGTTACACTCGAGTATAATTCAGTGCCATTAAATTAATCTCATTTTATAATTTTATTTATCTCTAAACCCAACAGGATTATTCATCTACTGAACTAGACTAAGTCCTCCAGGACGGGTACGCCGACAAAATTTCGTTGATTGGTAAAATTAAACTTTGGTCGGAAATACAAAAGTCTAAAAAAGTAAAAGCTAAAAACTGCGCAAATATAAAAATCTTTGAATGTTTTTTAAAAACTTGAAACTGTTAATCACTAAATATAAAATCCGAAAGCGTTTCATGAGCATTCAATATATTTTGACGATGGAAATGTGCTTTAAAAAAGGATTAATTTGAAAAAAAGACGATATCTTTATACACAAGATTCGTTATGGCATTGGAATAAATTCATTGCATAATGTTTCAATTAAATGTACTTATAACTACTGTATAGAAATTTTACGAAGACGCAGACCAAGACAGAAATGACAATATCGAGAGCGACAGTGGCAATAACATATTATATATCGACGGGAAGGACCTATTTAGAGTTCTGCACGGGACTACTTTTCATGCCCTGACTGGCCCGTTTTTTTTTTTTTTTTTTTAAGCCCGTGTCCGGCCTGACCCGTAAAATGTTTATAAAACATGTACCCGTCCCGGCCTGGCCCGCATTTGACACTGTGTCACCGCCCAAAACACTACGCCATCTATAGTATTAATATTATAGGTGTATGACTATCGAAATAGAGTATTATGACAAACAGCAACTATGAAATTCATGTTGGTAGCATTTTTTTTTAAATTTACAAATTTAAATTATTTTTTATCATTCACTCCACATTTGAAAATTGCTGAAGTCTATCAAAAAACTATATTTTCAGCCCATACCCGGCCGGTGTCCGCCATGCTTTCAACACGCTCGCTCATAGGCCGAGCCGGGAACGGACCTAACATATAATTACTTGTCTATTTTATGTCGTGTTGATCAGATGTTATAGCCCGGACGGAAAAGTATAGGCTCGCTCAGTAAGCTTTACTCTTCGGTCAAAACCGAACTTTAACGCAGACTCCCTTTTACGAATGATTAAACTTAAAAATTGGAATACAAAGTCTTATTTACGCACTGCTTATGCCTTCCGTATACTCTAATATTACATTTGAGCGAGAGCAAGTAACCTTACTAATGCGCATTCCCAACCGGCACAAACTGTAAAACATAGCTTCAAATTTTTAATTAAATTTTATGCATACAGTGTTCTCACTTGTAATTTTTTCCCCACTATATCTATCTATATCTATATCTATATATATATATATATATATATATATATATATATATATATGTTTTTCCTTTATTAAAACCTAAAAAATGGACAGGAACGTTGTGATAAGGTACGTCATAGATTGAAATATTTTCACAAGAATAAAATTAATCTAACCCAGCCCAACAGGGTATAGGGTACTTATTCAACCCAACATAACCGAATTTCATACTTGAATGAAACATATAATTCAACTAAACTTGCAATATTTTACCTTCTTAAATGAGAACCCCCTTTTTTTCATATTTCACAGTGATATAAATTATGTAGATATAAAGAAACTCCAGAAAGAAGATATAACCAGAGAAACGAATAAAACATTTTCAAAATGGTTAAAATATACTCGATTCTTTTCGTAACTAATATGAAAACGAGGTATTTCTCCCCCTTTTATATAAACATACTATGACGAAAAGAATAAAGCTTTGGTTACGCCTCTGTGATGCAGTCATTTTAGATTTAATTAAACTGGAAACATGATACAGCCTCTGAAAGTAGATTCAGTCATTGATCTCAACAAAATAGTTGATTCGAAAAGCATTCTTCTCTAACAACAATCTCCTTCACGCTTATATATATATATATATATATATATATATATATATATGAGAGAGAATTTCATGATTCAGAAATTTCAAATAATCAATAAATAAGCTTCTCTTTACTCTCATGGCCACCTTGCAACACCGCTTTCTGTTGGATGAGCGAGGTTCAGCAACGTCAGCTCTATTCGGTAGTTGGATGGGTGACCATCCTCGTTCGGTTGATGTAACGAGCAATAGATGGATGGTTCGGACCCCAAGTAAAAGCTGTATGTAGGCCCCGTCCGTCACATGACCTTTGCCATAACGAAAGAGGTGAAAAGGCCCAACTATTATTAATATTTATTTATATGTTTTGTCATTCTTTTCACGATACGCTTCTCCTACGATATCTTAACTGAACTTCACGTAAGTAATTGACAAAGTCATGAGTATTCGTGTTCACCAAATAAAAATTTACGTTCAACATTTACAATATTAACGAGCGACGCACTCATCTCGGCCTGTCCAAAGTTAATTTGTAAATCTCAAAATTATTCCAGTTTTTCAGGTTTGAAACTTTTCTTGTCATATGCACCAGGTTATCTTCCATAAAAAGTTTTCTGATGCTGGGGTCCATATTTGTAATTTATGGAAAAGTTGTACGTTTTCGAAAAAAAATTCTGAAAAGCATATAAAAATTTATGAATTGGTAATATTGTACGTTTTCTTTTTCTAAGAGTTTAGGCTTTAGGCAGTACTAGTTTGATTTCTTTAACTTGTTATAATGCTGTCGGCAAAAGAGAGGAAGCTTTCAGAAGATACCGTCGCCATTCAATTCCTGACTCTCGCTTACTTTATATTCCTGCCCAGAATCGTGCAAAATCTGTTCTTCGACTCGAGAGAGAGATTTTGGGGGATTTTTTTTTTTTAAATGTTACTCCAAAGTAATTTTATTTAAAATATATACACCTAAATGTTACTAAACAATATAAAAAGCCTTCTTTTGACATATCTTAAGATCGTATTAACTTAATGTTGAATATACAGGGTGTACAAGAAATAACGGTGAAAAAATAATCGGTTACATTTCTTATTAATCCATATATTGTATTCAATATGCATATGGTTGTTTACATATTCAGACACCTTCAGAACACTTTCACAAGATGACCATCATTTGTCGCTCCAGTGTGTATTCGACGCTCAAATTTCATTGGGGTATAAGCAAATGCTCTTTTGGAATGGATCCAGCGACTTCTGTTTCTGTGACGGAGTTCTGCCAGACAACTGGGTTTGTCACAATACACAAGTGTTTTAACATAGTCCCATAAATAAAAATTCAAAGAGGCTAAAGTCAGGTGACCGAGGTGGCCATGCTATTTATTGATCCACACGGCCTATCCAGCACTGAGGAAAGGTTGTGTCCAGTAAGTTACGAACAGCAACGGCATAGTGGGAAGTTGCTTCATCTTATTGAAAGATTACACTTCTCGTGTCAACTCCAGTAGCACTTAGCTGAAGAAGAAAAAAGGCCGCATTATATTAACAATTCGTCCCAGTCACGGTACAATCATCAAAGAAAAATGAAATGATATGCAGTTACGTGACAGAGCACACCAAACGTTAACTTTTGGTGAATCCCGTTCATGATGATGTATTTCAATGCGGATAGGCCACCTCGATCACCCGACTTAACCCATTTGGACTTTATTCTATGGGGTTATATTAAGACATTGGTGTTTCATGACAAACTCAGTTATCTGGTAGAACTCTGGCAAATCAGTGGTTATTGGATCCATTCCACAAGAGCATCTTGCTAATGCTCCAATGAAGTTTAAGCGTCGAATATACGCTGTAGCGACGAATGACGGTCATCATGTGGGAAGTGTTTGAAGTTTGGAAAAGTAAACAACCATATACAGGGTGTCCCAGAAGTCTGGACTCATAGGGAAAATAATTATATTTTTAAAGAGAAACAAACACATTTCTAATGTCAGTTTTATATAATTCAGAAAAAAATACCGTGATGGCTCAGTATACCAATCAAAGAAGGTGGGTATGGTATTGCTACACGTTTCGAAAAAAGCCAGAGGAAGGCATGTCAGTTATTTCACGAACATGACTCCCTCTGGCTTTTTCCGGAAACATGTAGCAATACCAGTTCCAACTTCTCTTGATTGGTATACTCAACCATCAAGGGTATTTTCTTTCCTGAAATATCTAAAAGTGACATTAGAAATGTGTTGTTTCACTTTAAAAATATAACGTCCATTTTCCCTGAGTCCAGACTTCTGGGACACCCTGTATATTGTATAGATATAAATTAAGTAGAAAAGTATGATAAATTATTTTTCAAATATTGATTCTCGGACAATCTACTTCATTTATATCTACGAAAAGAAATTGGTAATAGTAAAAAAGCTAAGTACAATAATTACTGTTGCATATTGTTTGTATGTACAGTACAATGTGCAGTGAATTTCACAAGATATTTGTTAATTGCATATCAATAAATATTTTAATATAGCCTATCAAGGCGTATTCTCCTGTGCCTGATTGCTACTAACATTGCCAGTGTTTCTCAACTTGGGGTCGAGGTGCTTAGCCAAAAAATCAGCCTACATGAAAAAATTGAAGTCTTAAACTATTTTTTTAAGTGAAAAACTCGTGTGATATTCCACTTTTATGGATATAATTATTTTCTGTTAGGCGGAATCTTCATAATTGTTAGTTTGACATACCCGTGTCGTCTTTGCATTCGTTAATCTTATATTCGGTTGAATAGACTGAACACAAAGTAACAAATAGACGGTCGGTTTCATTCCTTTGTTTCAATTACAACCATTGATGAGAATCCCAATTCGCATAAATATGAGGTTGCAAATGAAATTAAAACTCACTATTTCAGACATCAGTTCTAGATACGCATTCTTCCGTGTTATACAAAATGTACAGTCTCAACATCTTACCAAGCTTTCCATTGTCATGTGGGAAATAGTTTGGGAGCTGTTTTGGAGTTGAATTATGTGCTCCATCATTATTTAAGGGAGGGAGTTCGCAAATTTTTTGTCAAAAGGGGGGTTGGCTAGCACAAAAATGGTCGAGAAATACCGTTCTAGGGCCTCGGCCTAACATTAATTAATCTAAAATATTTTATAACATTCTTAAATTTTTTTTCGTTTTTATAACATTTAGCAATTATTATAATATATATATATATATATATATATATATATATATATATAATATACAGGGTGTCCCATAAGTCCAGCATCAAAGGAAAATTAATAAAAAAAGGCAAAACAAAAGCTTTTAGTTTTATTTTCAGAACGTGCTCAATATGTCCACCATTGTTTTCAATACACAAATTCAGACGTGATACCCAGTCAGCAAGCACACGGTGAATGATGTCAGGAGTAATGGTGTTACATGCCCCAATAATGCGCTGCCGCAAATGTTCAACACTCCTAATTTTCTCTGCGTATACCAGCGCTTTCAAGTGGCCCCAGAGATAAAAATCTAGTGGCGTGAGATCCGGGCTTCTAGCTGGCCATTCCACAGGCCCTCGACGTCCTATCCAATGACCAGGGAATTGTTGGTACAGGTATTCCCTTACTTGGGTGCTGTAATGTGCAGGAGCGCCGTCTTGCTGGAACCATGTTGGGAAATTTCCTTCTTCGTTCAAGACACTGGGAAATGCTTCTTTCTTGAGCACACGTAGGTAGGTGCCTCTAGTGACATGTTCATCGAAAAAGAGGGGGCCTATGATGCGATCCTTCCAAATGCCACACCATACCATCACCCGAGATGCACCTTGTTCCTTTGAAGAGGTATACCAGTGAGGGTTGTTTTGAGACCAGCAGCGGGTATTCTGTCGATTTACCTCACCATTTCCATAAAAAACAGCCTCGTCACTGAACAGAATGGTGGACGGGAAATTGGCATCCCGAGCATATTGTTCCGTAGCCCATTCACAAAATTCCATCCGTCGGTCGGGATCACTTCGCTTAATTTCTGCAGGATCTGAAGTTTATATGGATGCCATTTGTGAGCCTGAAGAATGCGATGGATGGTACTTTTCGACATTCTTGTCTCGGCGGACAATCGCCGGAGAGACTTATTGGGACTTCTGTTAAAATGAGCCAGGATAGCAGTCGCTGTATCATCGTCAGTGGACCTCCTTGAAGGTCCACTGCGTGGTTTATCTTCTATGGATCCCGTTTCCTTAAACTTTGCAACAAGTTTGCTAACACAACTGTGTGTTATTGGCTCGCGGTCTGGATGCAGTCTGTTAAATTCAGCAGCGGCCTCTCTTTGACTCCGATTTCCTATGAGTAGAATTATCTGGATTCGTTCTTCCTTGCTCACAGACATTATGGCCTGTAGAAAGAGAAAAATATGAATTATGGTTTGTAGAAATAGAAAAATATGAATTTCTCCTATGATGCCAGACTTATAGGACACCCTGTATATATATATATATATATTATACACACTACTGTGAAAAAGTCTTAGGCAGGTCTGAAAAAATCTTGTATTGATAAATTTTCTCAATTTCAAAGGTTAAAATACATATGTTAGCTTCAAGATTTATCATTTATTAGAGAACCATCACCATAAGTACTAAAAAGTTACATACAATTGTCGAAAGTCAGTATTTCGTGTGACCGCCCTTTTCCTGCAAAACTGCTGCGATTCGATTTGGAATGCTGTCTGAGTTTTTGTAAGAAATCCACTAGAATGTTGTTCCATGCATCTAAAAGGACCTGCCATAGCTTTTCTCTCGATTTTGGCTGCTTTTCTTGCTTCTTTCTGTCTAAATAATCCCAAACAGCCTCAATAATATTTAAATCAGGGCTCTGGGGAGGCCATTCCATCAGTTGCGAGTCTCCACGTTCTTTTTCTCCAAATAGGTTTTGACTAAATTGGCAGTATGCTTAGGGTCATTGTCGTGCTGAAAAATAAAATTTTGCCCAATTAATCTTCGACCTGATGGCACAGCATGATGAATTAGGATCTGTCCGTTTCTTTCTGCATTCAGTATTCCATCAATTTTGATAAGATCCCCAATACCATTTGCTGAAATGCAGCCCCAAACTTGGATAGATCCTCCACCTTGCTTAGTTGTTGGCTGCAAACACATTTCCTTGAATTGTTCTCCGTTTCTTCTTCTCACATACTGTCGTCTCTTTGTGCCAAAAATTTCAAATTTTGACTTGTCACTTCAGAGGGCTCTTTTCCACTGGTCAGCATTCCAATTCTTGTGCTTTTGAGCATATTTGAGCCTCTCTGACTTGTTTCCTTTCCTGAGAAATGGCTTTTTGATTGCCACTCGACCATTAAGATCATTTCTGATGAGTGATCTCCTCACGGTGGATGAGTGGACTTGTAATCCTGAGATCTAGGCAAGTTCTGCCGAAAGTTCTGCACTAGATTTTCGTCTATTTCTGAGAGATGTTAGCTTATGGTGTGTCTCATCGTTTTTCGAAAGTTTCCTTGGCCTTTCACTGCGTTTTCGATCTTTAACTTTGCCTGTTTCGCGGTTTCTTCAAAATTGCTTGAATACCACATCTTGATACTCCAGTTTGTCGCGATATTTCTGATTGAGATTGACCCTGCTCGTGCTAAATACCACCCGGTGTCGAGTTGCAATGGATATTTTAGCCATTGCTTAACCAATGTAAAATTTTATGCCTTTATCTGGAAAAAGAGAGAAAATGAACAATTAAGAAATTTTATTAAAAAAAATTAAATTTAATTTAGTTAGGAGCATTAAACAATTACAAAAACATATAATAGAAGTTCTGTTTACAAACTGTTACTGAATGAGCTTAGAATATCTTGTAAAATAGTACCTAGAAGCTTTGTGTTAAATTCCGTTCAATCTCCAGCAGTAGCACGTTTTGATGAAACATCCATTTTCTTCGTTAAACTGCCTAATAACCGAGATTATTGACAATGACTACATTATAATTTATATTTATAATAAAACAACACTAACATGCTGAAATATTCAACATTATTATAAAAAAAGGAAAAACGAAACTGTACAAGGGTGCCAAAGACTTTTGCACAGTAGTGTATGTATATATATATATAATATATACATATATACTGGTCAAAAAAAGAAACGCAATTAGCTTGCATATGGTGTAAAATTTAAGTTGTTAGTGGTATTATCACAGTTTCAAGATTATGGTTAAATGTTTGTTCAAATCTTTTAAAGCCACTTAGTGCATGTTTTTAAACCTGACTAATCCTGGCTAAGACGCCATTTTGTTACAAACAATAAACAGAGATTAAATTGAATGTATTCTTTATGAAGGCATGCATTTTTTCTTTGACTTCACAGAATACACACTGCCCGTTGAGAAAACCAAACTTTTTCCCGCGATTGAGGCATGCCACGACTCTCAGAGGTCAACAGAGGTCGTGCCTTGGGCATGTTGGATGCAGGCATGTCTGCTGTCCAAGTTGCACAACGAATGCATGTGCATCCCAGCACAATCTCTAGGCTTGTTAGACGGTACAATGCCACAGGAAGTGTTCAGGACCTGCCAAGACGTGGGCGACCTCGTGTGACGACCCAACGCCAGGATCGCCACATTGTACTGCAGCACCTGCGTCATCGGCAGCGGAATGCTCGTCAGACAGCCAGAGACACACCTGGTATCCACAACAACAGAATTAGTGACCAGACCGTCAGAAACCGACTCCGTAATGCAGGACTCCGATCCCGCAGGCCTTACAGAGGTCCTTTTCTCACTGATGCAAGAAGGCAACGACGCCTGCAATGGGCCTATCAGCACCGTGACTGGACACAAAGAATGTGGAACCAATGGCCAGCCTTCAGCCCAGACATGTCACCGATAGAGCACGCATGGGATGAACTTGAACGGCGAGTTCGCAGACGTCAGCATCAGCCACAGAACATCAGGGAACTGACCAATGCAATTATTGAAGAGTGGAGGGCCATCCCTGTTGCTTTCCTGCAGAGACTGTTGAGGTCGATGAGGGCCAGACTCCAAGCCTGCATTGTGGCTAGGGGTGGCCATACCCGTTATTGACTGTTTGTTATGTTAAAGAATCATTTACTATATACTGAGTCCTCATGTTTATTAATAAATCTCAAAAATTGAGTTTCTTTTTTTGACCAGTATATATATATATATATATATCAGTATATATATATATATATATATATATATATATATATATATATATATATATATATATATATGTTAAACACAGACCGTGCATGGAACAAGGAACTCTTCTGGGAAAATTAAATCCACTATAGTCCGAATAAGTAATGGTAAATGACAAATACCATAGTTTTTCTTTTTCATGATGCAAGCCCGACGTGGGCAACGGGTCTCTCGCAAAGAGGTCCCATAAATATAGCTTTGCAGATAGCTGGTGAGGGAAGCTATATTTATGGGACCTCTTTGCGAGAGACCCGTTGCCCACGTCGGGCTTGCATCATGAAAAAGAAAAACTATGGTATTTGTCATTTACCATTACTTATTCGGACTATAGTGGATTTAATTTTCCCAGAAGAGTTCCTTGTTCCATGCAGGGTCTGTGTTTAACATATAAGTTTCTCAGGGGACCATTCTGAGTTTGTATATATATGTATATATATATATATATATATATATATATATATATATATATATATATATATATATATATATATACACACACACACACTACTGTGCAAAAGTCCTTGGCACCCTTGTACAGTTGCGTCTTTCCTTTTTTTATAATGTATGTTTTTGTAATTGTTTAATGCTCCTAACTAAATTAAATTTAATTTTTTTTAATAAAATTTCTTAATTGTCCCATAAGTCCGGCATCATAGGAGAAATTCATATTTTTCTCTTTCTACAGGCCATAATGTCTATGAGCAAGGAAGCACGAATCCAGATATTTCTACTCATAGGAAATTTAACAGACTGCATCCAGACACACAACTCTGTGTTATTGGCTCACGGTCTGAATGCAGTCTGTTAAATTCAGCAGCGGCCACTCTTTGACTCCGATTTCCTATGAGTAGAATTATCTGGATTCGTTCTTCCTTGCTCACAGACATTATGGCCTGTAGAAAGAGAAAAATATGAATTTCTCCTATAATGCCGGACTTATGGGACACCCTGTGTGTGTGTGTGTATGTATGTATATATATATATTATATATATATATATTATATATATATATATATATAAAGCAAAAATGTTGATGGCTCTCACAAATGAGTTTATGCTGACACAGGAGATAACAGAAAATACCAGAAAAAATAACTCCCTGGATCTGGTATTCACGAATAACACGAACTTGATTGCTGATATAAAAATAACTCCAACCGTTATCTCAGACCACAACTTAATCGAGATATCAACAAATATGACGACAACATTAAAAGACAATACACATATTGAGGAAAGAAACAAATTTGGGGTCTTTAACTTAACTCCAAGACTATAAATTGGGAAGCAATCAGATCGCACATGGCCCAAATAGTGGAGAACAGTTTTAGAGAATAAAACAACTGAAGAAATGCTAACAACCTTGGAAGAAAAAACGCTGAGAAATTTAGAAAAATATGCCCCGAAATCACAGCCAAAAGGAAAGAGGAGCTGGCTAGAGCGGCAAAGGAGGAGACTATTCCGCAAAAGAGAGAGAGTGGAGGCGAAGTTAGACAACTACGGAGATAATGCCAGGAAAGTAATACAAGAAAAACTGGAGGGGGTATCGGTAGGGAAATACAAGCCCTGATTAAGGACCATACAAAGAGGGAAGACGAAAAGACGGTAGAAGCAATAAAAGAAAATCCAAAATACTTCTATAGCTATGCGAAAAGGAAAACAAAAACGCGCGCCGCTATTGGGCCCTGAAGAAAGAGAAATAATGAACTAACCGACGATCCAAAAGAAATATCTGAAACATTGAGAGCCCAGTTTTCAGTACCAGAAAAAGTGACAAAGCGATACCTGACATAGATGCATTCTTTGAAGAGAAATTGCAAGGAGAGTGTATAACAGACTTAGATTTCACCCCAGAAGATGTAGCGAGAGCTATAGGACAAATGAAACCACATTCAGCTGCAAGTCCGGACAATTGGAACGCATTATTGATTAAAAACTGTAAAAATGAAATAGCTACACCTTGATACTGGATATGGTACGGGGAAATACCGAGCATCTTGAAAAGAGCAAACATTGACCCTATATATAAAGGAGGGGACTGATCTCAAGCAAAGAACAATAGACCAGTGTCATTGACGTCCCACCTCACCAAAGTATTTGAAAGAATAGTTGAGGGAAAATTTATGATTTCTAAGAGACACTGGAAAGATTCAACGAAAATCAGCACGGATTCCGATCAGGTAGATCATGCCTATCACAACTAATAGAACACTACAACAATATCCTAGATGCATTGGAAGGCAATGACAACTACGATGTCATATACACAGATTTTGCTAAAGCTTTCGACAAATGTGATCACTGTATAATAGAACATAAAATGAAATATATAGGAATAACAGGCAAAGTGGGAAAATGGATCTACAACTTCCTCAGAGAACGTCTACAGGTCGTCAAAATTCAAGGTGTATCATCATCAGAATCGGAAGTACGCAACTCAGTACCAGAAGGGACAGTACTGGCCCCACTCCTGTTCATTATCATGCTAACAGACATAGACAGCGGAGTAAACAGCAACAGTATAGTAACATCCTTTGCAGGCGATACAAAGATCAGCAGAAAAATCAGCGATGTAAATGAAGTGGAGGCCTTGCAGAGGGACACGAACAAAATATACAAATGGTCAGGAGACAACAACATATCATCTAACACCGAGAAATTTCAGCGCTTGAGATATGGCAGAAAAGAGGAACAAACAGACTACATACTATGCTCCAGATAGACAGGAAATTCAGAGAAGCACAAAAGCGATCGATCTGGGAGTAATAATGACAGATGATGCGAAATTCGAAACACAAAATCAGACAGCGATAAATAAAGCAAAAAGAGTTGTGGGACAAGTACTAAGCACGTTCAAAAGAAGGGAGAGGACAGTAATGATTCACTTGCTAAAACACTGATCATACCAAAACTTCAATACTGCTCAGTTTTGACGTCCCCATATAAAACGCAAGAAACTAATAAACTAGAAGAAACGCAAAGACACTTCACAGCCAAGATTGATGGCGGCAAAGAACTCAACTACTGGGAAAGACGACGTAAACTAAATCTGTACTCCCTGGAAAGTAGAAGAGAGAGGTACACCATAATCTACATATGGAAAATGATCAAAAAACTGGTACCAAACCTCAAACTAAACCCAATTACCATTCAAACAACACTGGAAAGTAGGAAAGGCAGAATGTGTAGTGTTCCCAAATTAAAGGCCCGACAAAGGACATCCTCAACACTGAAGGAAAACAGCTTGGTTGTCAGGGGGCCAAGACTTTTCAACCAGCTTCCAAAGGACCTCAGAAACGTTACAGGGGTGAAAGTTGGTCTTCAAGAGAAGATTAGATGCCTGGCTGAGGACGGTACAAGATGAGCCGGGTGTACTTGGCTATGTACGGTGGAGAGCGCAAGAAAGCAACTCGCTCCTCCACCAAGCAAGACCTTGAGGCGGGGCCACCAGCTTGACCTCCGTGTGAAGAGAGACCAACGTACGAAACAAGGTCAACAAGGTTTTATATATATATATATACTGTATATATATATATATATATATATATATATATATATATATATATATATGCCTCGGTGGTGTAGTGGTTAGCGTCGCTGACTACAAATCCATCGGCCCCGCGATCGAGACCCAGTGATGGCAGCCGGCGTGCAGCAAAACTCGGCTGTTCATCCTTCCACACAATAAAGTGGTTGGTAGATAAATGGGTACCCCGGGTGGCCTAGACGCTGGGCTGCTGGTGGGGCGTGGTTCGGATTCCACGTTGACTAAGGTGGAGTGAAAAACTTTACCTTCGTGAAAATGAACAATTCGGGCGGAAGCAAGCCAAAGGTATATAGTTTTGTTTGGAAACATAAAAGAAGCTGAAAAAAGTTACTGAACTTATTAGCTTAGCCTGTAAGCCTTTAAGTTTTATTAAAAGAAAAAAGTATTTTTTATAGATTTAAAATATAAATACATAATACAGTATTCTCTTCTTTTTACAACATAGAAAAAATAATGTATTGAAATTATATATTTTGTGAATTGGTTTTCTATTGGATAGATGAAAAAAAAAAAAAAACGGGGAATTTTTTTTTAATCAACACGAACGAGTATATACGGAATAAGAGGACATATCCTTGATTGGTTGAAATCGTACCTGATAAGTCGTCATCAATATGTCGGATTAAAAGATAATTTACCCGACAAGGAGATGCTAAATAGTGGGGTCCCACAATGATCTATTCTTGCATGAGCCATTACTATTTTTAATTCAGTCAACGATTTCCATCTCTCAACCACATTAAATAGAGTACAGTATGCGGATGATACCACACTTACTTCCTCCTATCATAATTTAGACCTTTTGATAAATTAAACGAACGGGCGATTAGAGCATGTTTATAAATGAATGTGTTCTAATAAACTTTTACTGAACCTGACAAAGTCATCTTGTACGATTGTAACCACAAAACATATAAATACAAACTATCATGTAAAAATTGGGGCTACTACGACTTGGCATTAATTTATTTAGACGAAAAACTATATTTCAAAAGTCAGGTAAAACATATCAAATCCAAAATTTCTATTCATATTATTTAAACTAAAAAGGACACTTCCTCAAAACGCACTCTTTACCCTTTATTAAACCTTCATCCTCCCACATTTACTGTATTGCAGGACAACATGGGGTAGCTCAAAGAAATATATAAAACATCTTTTGGAAGTCATTCATATAAAGCGCCTGCGAACCCTCTAAGATAATGATAACAGGCAGTAACGCTTCCCCAATATTTAAAGAGTTAAATATTCTAAAACTGAATGACGTGCAAATTTAATGTTGCTGTCAGTACGTTCAAAGTTATCAATAATAACCAACATACCTCACCCATTTAAAGAGCAATTACCTCGCATCAAATATATCATCATTATAACGCAAAACTCGTCGGAGATTTGATACACAAACTAAACTATGCAATGGAAATTGCGGTAAATGCACTTTTTTTTTAAAGGAACAGATGATTAAATGCAATTCCCATAAATATCAGACAATCTCTTCATCATTAAATGCATTTCGCTAATCACGAAAGAATTACTTCATTAGCTCCTACTGATGTATAAGTTCACTACTGCCATTACCACTATAGTAATTAGGCCTATATTTTATAATTATGTAAAATATTGCTCCCACAAAATCATATCCCATCTCAACTCCCATTAATCTTTCTGTTCTTTCACTAACTTCATAATTTATTATCATTTTTTCATGAAGCCTCGCTTATTTTCTACAAGTAACCAGTTGTATTCTTCTCGGAGTGAAGTTTTTGATTTTGATTAATGAAAATTATGATAAGCACGTCGAGAATGACGAAATGTCACATATAAAACTTGAAGCATTAATTACTAAATTAAACGTCCTTTAAGTCATCTTCCGTACGTGGAATATAGCCACTGGAAGTAACAATGATCAGTTACACAATGCAATGAATGGTCAAATTCATAATTAATCATTTCCTTACTCGTGTCCCTAGTTTGCAATTCAGATACTTTTGGATATATATATATATATAAAATCCAGATGTACGATAATATAACGAATATAACGTAAGAAGCTCGACCAAAACCTAACTTGATCAGATTTAAAAGACTTTTTGTCCACTCGAAAATCAAAGGTTTTAAATTTAAACTTAACAACATAAACACTGAACGAAACCACAAATGGGACATTTAAAACCTCAAAGTGCATGCAGTCTCGGGAGGAAAAAACTCAAAGAAAACTGTAAATACAAAATACAAAACCTGTTATATTATTAGATCCCCCCTACTCCTGGATTTGGATCTTCAAAGAAAATAAGGTAACAAGGCCAAATGCATATTTTGAGCTATATTTATAGCTTATGTAATTTATGTCATTATTATTATTGTACACACGTTTTTAATTGTTTTATAGAATTATTATCTTCTAATTATTTTTATTATTATTCCCTGATGAGGTGTACTACTGCTGAATACAAGAAAGACCTTGGAATCATTTTTCTTTTTCCTTGTGATTTTGCATCACTAATGTAGCATATTTATAGTACGTCATATATATATATAATTATATATATATTTATATATATAATATATATATATAAGAAATAGTAAATTAGTTGGTTTCTTTATAAAATATTTTTCATAAAAGGGGAATATCAGAAATATTTTTTACCTCGGCATTTTCCCCCTCTATCAAAAGTGTCAACTGAAATGCTACCACTGATAAGCCAGAAAAATTTAAAGTCTTAAACCCAAATTGAAAATGCCTACAGTGACCTTTCGTTGACCCTTTTTTGACCCAACCAACCACAAAAATGCCAACCATTTTTTTTGAAATGTAAAGTGATCTTTAGAAATACAAGTCAAGCGAGTGGAGTAGAGGAAGCCTCAAACCTCTTAGGAAAAAGATAGGTTTAAAATCTTTTTTGTGCAGTGGTTCAAACTTGTACAGCATAGATAATTGTTCCTTCTGTTCAGTGGCTACACACACACACACACACTATATATATATATATATATATATATATATATATATATATATATATATATATATATATACAGATAGATAATTTTTATAGACCTAAATCATGCAGTTATAATGGCCCAGAACCTTATTTGTATGGTACGCATAACAATTAAATACAACATTGGCAGTCTCTCCTATATTGTTTCCTAAACCATGTGGACATAATTACAACAGTAATTTATTTAAGAAAAGCAAAAACACTTTGTAACTTAATAACTTAGCAACGTGGGATACTAACTTTACTGCTCTACTTGTCAACAGAAATTACATATTTGAATGAAACAAAAAATGAAAAATAGCCACAACGAGACCTCATTCGAATATGACAAAACGAACGGGCCATTTAAGAATTATGACGCTGGATGCGATAGTTTCCCAGAAAAAAAAAGTATAGGCAAACAATCCGATAAGAGAAAACGTTTTTTGTACGAGGGAAAACTAATTTATCTTATGTAATACTCCCTTTTCTCTCCCATGACCGGCAAAAGGCAAGAGGGCAAACGTAAATTAGTTTAGTGGCAAGATTTTGAGCTAAACTTAATTAGTTATTGGAGGCTAAACTCGCATATTTATGTCTCTTCTAGTTAGCTGACACCCCACGGTGGAAATATGAAGCCCGTCTCCGATTCCTTTCGTTTGACGAATAACGCGTTCGGATGACAGAACCCGGCAGTGACTTTTTTTTTAATAAGATTTACGAGACGTAGATGGATTTCATACAGCATCTTAAAAGAAAGAACGCAGTGTAATGTCAGTAGGGAAAGGTCATTAAAAGAAAAAAGTGCCATTTTTTTCAACATTATTATTATAGAGAACTCGACATTTCGAAAATGTAAAAAAAGAATAGGTTCATTTGAGGGGAATTTCTGTTCGATAAATCGAATGATGTTAATGCTGATGATAGATAATATAAAACATTCCATGAAAACTGAGAAGAAGCTTTAATAGTTCTTAATACAAAGCAAATTATAAGGTTTTCCTAAATCAGTTTAAATAATAATTTGATTTATTGTCAAAAAATACTTACAGTATTTTTACATATCGGAACCTTCCATATATCTAATGGGCATTTTTATAACAAACTAAATTAAGGTTCTAAGTTTATAATTAATCCAGAACCTCTTAAATCTAAAATTTTACACGACCTTCGGGAAATTGTTAACAAATGAGTACGAATTAAAGCTAATTCTGTTCGCATAATAAGTTTAAATGAGATAAAATCATTTTGAATAATTTCGTAATCTCGTTTAATTTGATGGCATATCATACTAACTGATATTAGTCGTATATTCACCCTAATTTATGGGACACGAGCTCTGAACTGATCCTCTTAAATCTCTT
>JAJOZX010005984.1:175000-192500 GCA_023014485.1 Bathynomus jamesi
TATTTTTTACATACACCTACGTGGGAGTTCTGCTCAGACTATATATAGTTTATATACACACGGTGTCTCAGAAGTCGCGCACCATTGGTTAATATAGCTTCATTCAATTTAATTATTTTAAGATATTATGTACAATTAATCAAAAAGATATTAATTTTATTATTTGAACGTATATTGTAATTAAACATCACTTATAAACCATTTCGACTCGTAAACCTCGTAAGTCTGAATAAAGCCTATGGTGGGCGACTTCTGAGACACCCTGTGTGTGTGTGTATATATATATATAATATATATATATATATATATATATATATATATATATATATATATATATATTGTAACATTCATGCCTCTATTATTAAAAAATCCATTTGACATTCTTCAAGGAGGGTGCTGAGATGCTCGAAATCCATGGAAACCAGAGACAAGCAATTATTTGAGAGATCACTCATCAGAAGAAAGAAGGTATTGGAGTTTCTTGAAAGTCGTGATACAGTTCAGTGTATTTAGGTCAGTCTCCATTCAGTCACCTTTTGAACACAAACCCCTTTACACGTAAATGGAGTTTTGTTAGTACACGCATTGTGACGCCACACACTAGCAACCGCACACTTTGAAATCTTACTACTTGGCGCGAGATGTTATCATCACTTAAAAATACTGCAACAAACATTAAGTATTATCACTTTCATTCAATCTTTTGCGAGTGATATCTTATTGAGATCATCCAAACAACTTTATTTCCACGATTATTTGCACACTTATCACTCGCATATTTACCGTATGTTTTTGATTCTTATAAGCCTATTTCATTCTCTTAACATAGACAGACCAATGAAACAACCGTTTTCTTTTCTCATATTCAGTGGCTTTTTAAAAAAGAATTGATCAAAGCCAGTATGCAAGTACCTTGTACTCATATATGTCAACAAGGGAATATTCTTTACCCGCACACAGCCCTCTTTACCCAGGAGCTGCGCGATTGAATCGGTTCTGGAAGTCTGTACGAATATTTTCAATGGTTTTGTCATTACGTGGTCACTCACGGACCCAGATACTAGGCAATATGCGTTGTTCAATCGTATAGTTGCTGCTGTCACACATTTCAAATGAATCTTAAAGAAAAACGAAAATAAGTTTTTAGTTTACTCGGGTGACAGGACATTGTGGACACCCTGTACAACTTTTAACATACCCACTTCACTACAAAATCACATTCTGCCCTTTCGTTCTCTTTTTTTTCAAGAGCCTTATTCGGGTTTAGTTTAAACAGTCTGTTTTCATTTAGTAATTAAACATTACTCAAACCTATTTTTTCCATTTTTATCATTATTTTACGGATAGAAATCAAACAACTCTTTGAAGTTATTTATATTTAAATAAATATTTATTTAATTATAAATAACTTCAGAGTTGTTTGATTTCTATCCGTAAAATAATTATAAAAATGGGGGGAAAAAAAAAAATTAAAAAATGCCGCATTACTTATGGGATGACCTAATATTTTCTCGTATTTTTAACATCTTTAAGATCAGTTAAACTACAATACATCTCTCTTTATTTTAATTTAGAATACTAATTCAAACCTTATTTACAAAATTCTACCTGAAATTTAACTCTATAACATTTACACCCCAAAATTTATTCGTGAAATGAAATACATATTGCATTTTTGTTCGTTTTATTATTAAATGTGAATAAAATTTCATTTGTCCTCTTTCCTGAATCGAGATACCGACTGTGTTCGATTTAATAAACATTGAACAAATGCTAATATTTAGTCCAAGCTTTGTATTTTCATTTTAATTATTCTACAATTAATTTCATATCTTGAAAATCTCGCCTCTAAATCGTGCTTATGAAGTGGATCACTTCTCTGATACCTTTTTCTGAAAACTTCTCAACATACCGTACAACTGTAGACATTCTCAGTACATTAAAAAGCTTCTGCATTTTGCTCCATTTTCAGATTTTGCTATTAGAATTTTTTTTCAAAGACTCGAAAGAAAGAAATCATCAGAAAAAGTAACTAACCTTTTATTTAAAATTACTTCCAAATTATGGTTACACATTTTTTATTGGTCCAATGTAAAATATTTTGAAGTATAATTTTATTTGATGAAAGACTTCTAATTATATATATATATATATATATTTTTTTTTTATGTAGAAAAAAGGGATCAAGCGTGGGTGACCGCAAAAATGCCCCCTTAATAAGAGAGAGAGAGCCAAAATCAAGGTCTCTGAGGTTCACGATGCAACTTTTTTTTTTATAAATTTTGAAAAGATTGTGTAAAATGCATGTATGTGTAGGCAGGGATAGAGTGGGAAGTGTGTATCTGAGAGCCTGCTGGACTGCTCACAGGGTAGATGAGAGACGGAAAAAGATCAGCTAAAGAGGACAGTGACAGGAGAAACGGGAGTTCCAGCACTCCCTGTCTCCTGCCTAACGTCCCCCTCGGAGTGCTTCCCTGGTTGATTGGTGTCTACAATCTCCTAATATGTCTTCTTATTTTATGCAAGTTATGCCAACAGATATCAAAGCATCGTTTGAGTAATATTCAATTTTGAATAGAAATAATTATTTGTGGCGCTTATGTAAACTAATGCAATTATATTCTAATTTTTTTCTTTGGGAATGATTTTTAATTAGGTCTTCTCTGAATCATTGCAATCTTGTTCTCAGTTTATCTTAGACACACGAATTATCACTTTTATCAATTTTTACTTTTCTGAGCGAAGATAGTAATTCAAACTTTATATATTACTTTAAACTTTAAATCAATTTCCACAGTATAAATTTGAAATAGTAATTCATAACTCATTGTAATCATTATTATTATTAATAAAATCCTCCGTTTTCTGTAATACCAGGACTATATCATGGAGGGCTATGCGTATGCCTATATACGAGTATGAGGTACAGTTTAACATGGAATGCAAACCATGAGTCGTTACATCGTCTAAACGTAGGTGGTGGTCACCATCCAACAACTTGCAAACTTGTCAGTACCAAATGTACTACCAGTAAAAATTAGGAATTTAATCTCAGCAGGCCTACGTTGTGACCACGTGCCAACACCGCTTCCCGTTAGATCAGCGATCTTAAGCGACGATGGGTCTTGATGGTTGACCATCCTTTGCGTTCACACGAGATGTAGTGACCTTTAGATGATTCGAATCTCATGTGAAGCTGTAATTAAATCAAGGTAGTAAATCAGTTCATTTGGGAGCAAAACTAGGGGAGATTACAACATTCAATATTATATATATATATATATATATTGAACTACACCAAATATGACTGATGAAGCCGAAAAAATGCTCGTATTATTAAACCTAAAGCCAAAATTACGCAGGTAGTGAACATTTGTATGAAAAGAATGAAGTAGCTTACTTTCGTACTGTTTCATGACTAGTTGCATAAATATTTGTATTTTAAAAGTTTATTAAAGTTTTTAGTATTTTGAAATGATTTAAAAATATTAAAATTTATAAATAAATAATGTTTATAAGAAGACCTGTGAGAGTGAAACATTTAAAGACATTGTTACTGTTTCGTAAGTATATAATATATATATATATATATATATATATATATATATATATATACAAAATCTACTGTGCTTATTTTTAATTCTTTTGTTACACAATACCCGGTTTCATTTCTAAAGTTATAATTTTTCAGCACTACAAAATATTTCCATACTGTTATCTACCTCATTAATTTGTATATGACGAAATAAGGCGTTATATAATCGTATTATTACAGGATCTATTTTCACCATTCCAGTAAATAGTGTAAATATTAGTTAATTCAGATATAAATATTTTCATTTTGAGGTGTATTTCCTTATCCTTTTGACCTATTTAGTTGAAATAATAGTAGTCAATAATGAAATAAATGGAATAATAATAATTGTGACATGGTAAACCCCGTTCAAAGAGACCCGTGTCGAAACGCCGTAGTTCTTACCAGTATTTATTTATAAAAAACGTGGAGCTTCACGAATCGACTGTACATATTTTGCTTCTTGTTAGACATTTTTACTCGAAATTAGAATTCCATTCAGGATAATTTCTCCGACTTACGATTAATGTCGAGTAATCATGTTCGGAATATTTATCCTTATCCACCTAATAGCAGAGGATATAACCATGGACTGTCCCCCAAGCTAGTCTGAGAAATGGGGAGGGCGTGCAGTGATGAGGCCAATGCACGTAATGTATTTGGCTCCACTCGCTTCTCCTTTTCAAGGCGACCTAGTTTTCTAGGCTGATGGCAGCACTTCCAACCGTCTCAGTAATTGACCTCATTTGGATGAAGAATGTAAAACGGGACAACCAACCAACCGAGTCCATAACCCAAGCAACCACACCTAACGAGTACGAAGAGAAAGCGAAATATGAAGCCTTACTTCATCTTATATGCAGGTCTGTTATGAAGTCTTTAAAGGGCTTTAAAGTTTAATCATATTTTTACCTATTTCAGATAGGACAAAATAGTAAGCGGCATTATAAAGCTTAACTCTCAAAGTTGTTTCGGACAGTACACTAACACCACATTTCAGCCTATTCCCCATCTTCGGTGATACAACGTTCGGCTATGGAAAAACTATACACCTTACAACATGGTATCGTATGTGGTACCTTCATTTTTTAATTAAATATAAATTATTAATTAATTGAATTAAATATCCACAAAATTGCCTCGGGATTGGCGACATAGCCTATTGAGAATGAAAATAATTGCCATACGTACATAGAACTCATATGTAGGCATCGGGCCTGCATAACAAGAAAACCAAATTTATTGTTTTGTGTTCAAAATTCTCCATTGAGGACTCATGAAAATTACATCGAGAGAGGAGTCAACGACCTTTGCTAAATCAGCAGATTCCTAACGACATGAAAGTGGCTCGCTCGGAGCTGCTTAGTGACAACGATGCTTTAAGCAAGGAAGATGTGCTTTACCTTCCTATAAGTTCTGAGTGAGATCCTCTTGATATAAAACTTATTAACTATAAGAAGGAGAGGCCTGTTCCCTCAGGTTTTTAAATAGTGACTGCCTATATTAGTTACATCGAGTCAACTCATTGTGTAGCTCCATCGTACCACGGCCCTACATCGAAACAGAAGCGAGGCCCAACGAAATAATAAGGTAAGGCAATTCCTTTCTTTACCATTAGGCAGCGCAAATACCGAAGGCAAATAAACAGAGGTCCTTCGAAGACCTACATATACATAACTCAATAACGAAAAAACATAGGGCTTTTGTCGGGTCTGTATCGAAGGAGTGACATTTCAAAGGAGTGACATAACAAAGGAGTGACATAAATACCGTAACGAAGGAGTGACAGAATTATTAAAATTAAGATTTTATTTCAAAAACTAGAAACCTAACCTAACAGTTGCAAGCCTCTCTTCCCTCTGGATTTGTTCTTTCTTCTTCTTTGTTGGTATTTTCGTGTCACTCCTTTGAATTTTATCTCCGATTTGTCACTCCTTCGTTATGTCACTCCTTCGTTATGTCACTCCTTCGTTATGTCACTCCTTCGTTATGTCATTCCTTCGTTATGTCACTCCTTCGTTATGTCACTCCTTCGTTATGTCACTCCTTCGTTATGTCACTCCTTTGAATAGGACCGCTTTTGTCGTTAACTCTCCACTGAAATTTGCTGGAAATTTCCAACGGATGAGGGTATCAGGCAATCAACCCACAGCCCTATATAGTTTTTTCACATGGTGGTCCGTGTGACTGGGGAACCGATCCCTTTACCTTTACACTAACACAAACTTTACCTTTACACTAACCGTAAACAAAGCCTTGTTCATTTAACAGGCTTAACTCATTTTAGGTCCTATAAAAAATAGACCAAATTTCAACCTAAGCCTATTTAGTAGACCCACAACATAAGCCTATTTAGTAGACCCACAACATAAGCCTATTTAGTAGACCCACAACATAAGCCTACTCAGTAGGCCCACAAAAAATAGGCCTATTTAGTAGTCCCACCTTACTTTACCTTACATAGTAGGCCTACCTCTCAAAGTAAGCCTTACTTTTTACAAACAAGGCCTATCCTAACTAAAAACTTTGTAAATTTTTAATTCAACCTGTGGCGCAGGTTATATAAAAAACTTATTACAGTAATTTAACTCGCTCAACATCATAAAATTAAACTCGGAACTCTAACACTAACAACAATTATAGAAGACTTGGACAAAAGGGTAAAAAACCAAGACCAAGAAAACAAAAACACAGACCTTGGAGCTATGGCACCATCTCAAAACTACAAAAAATTAACGAGAAAAAAATCAGCACGTAAAGGTGTCATCACCAAACTGTACAATGATTACAAACAGAAAGAACCTACAAGATATGATCTTGAAACATTAAATTCTATTACTCGTTACAAACAAGAAATTCTCACACTAGATGAGGACATAATTACAGAAATTGATGACACAATTGAACTAACAGATGATGAGTATTCTACTCTCCTACTTGACAATGAAAATTACATTACAAAAATTAACAACTATATTTCTGAAATTCAAAACCAACTTGATGAGTGCAAAAAACAAGACACAAAGCTTCTTAGAAGCTATCAAAATGCTTCATTTAGCCCTCCCAATGTGGCTGAGGGCAATGAACTAAAATCAAAATTGCCTACACTTGCAGTACCCACTTTTGAGGGTGACAGAGCCAAATTTCAATCTTTTATTGAAAAATTTCATAGCCTTATAGGTAATAAAAACTACATTACAGATGTTGATAAATTTAGTTATTTAGTGAACTATCTGAAAGGCCCAGCCTTAAGATTAGTGGAATCACTACCAGCCATAGGTACTTCTTATTCTGTAGCAATAGAATTACTTAACAGAAATTACATGAATAAGGATGAAATTATACATGATGATTGATTTGGCTCTTAAAGTAATGAACATGCGAACCCCAAAAGACAACTATGGTGACCTCTTTGACTTTTACTGTGAGTTTGAATGTCTCATGGGACAACTTAAAAACAATAATTTAAACATTGCAGAAACAGCTTGGATCATTCAAGCTGTTGTTTTTGAAAAGCTCCCTTCTAAAGTCAAAGAGATATTTCATCAGAGGACAACTGACATATACCCTAGCCTTAATAAGCTAAGAGAAGATTTCCCAACTGTACTTGCACTTTACAAATCAAGTTACACACTCCCAAAATTTAACACAGCACAAGAAAAAACAACAATGCAGAAAACCAAAAACCTAACAAAAGATTTCAACACTTACCAGTTACATCAAAACACAACCGCAAAACTCAATTTGCAGAAAATAAAGTGACAGAAAAAGACTCAAAGACTCCTACTCTGCAAAACTTTAATGTAACTACTTTTGAGTATATCCCACACCATGCAAATTTTGTTTTAGCAGTGAACATTATTCTACAAATTGTCCCAAATACAAAGACTTTACAGCAAGGTCAAAACGTTGTGAACAACTAAACTTATGCAAAAAATGCACTGGATCAGGGCACCAAAGTCAAACTGCAAATCAAATTTGAAATACAATTGTAAGTTTTGCAACAGTTTTGACCATGTTACCCCTATGTGTAATACACACACAGACATTGGAAAAACTGACAAACATTATGAACAAACACCCAAATCAAACCAAAACAAACAGAAACAAACTCAAATGCTATGAATGGGCATATCAGTTCATCTAGCATTAACCACAATTCAAAAATTCTTTTACCAACCACAACCTTGGAAATCCAAAACAAAAGGGGACAAATAGTACAGGTTAGGTGTCTTTTAGATACCTGCTCACAACAAACATTTGTAACCAAACAACTGATAGAAAAATTGGGACTTCAGAACCAACAAGGAAATGAAGATCTCTCTATTTCATCATTTATCAATAAAAACCCAGTACAAGCCAGTTTTAAAACTGCAAATATAACTTTAACTCTTGATGGAACATTTGAAACCCTTAAGGTTGTTGTTGTGGACAAAGTAGAACAAAAAAAATACAAATAGCTGGGTTAAAACAAGCTTTGCTAACTTCAAAACAAATACACGATAGCTGATAAAACCCTTAATGCAGATGTAGTTGATGATATACATATGCTCATGGGGGCTGACTATCTTCATCTGGTCCATAGAGGCATCATTAAAATTGGAGATGGAATAGCCATACAAACTCCCACAGGTATTGCTCCTTTGGGTGACATAACTAAATACCATCTTACTACTGACACAGAAAACACAGAACAAAATTTACAAAACAAAATCACCACATCACAAATTTCTGACTATGTGACAAACTCGAACAACAAAAACAGTGTCATAATCTCACATCATTTGAATGAAAATGATTCCACATTGGATGAAGGGTTACAGCAGTTGTGACTATTAGAATCAGTTGGCATAAAGGACAGTACAATTACACATGAAGACCAATCGATGACAGAACAATTTAAGGATACATTACAACACAGAGACAATCAATACTATGTGGAGCTGCCTTGGAAAACACTTTGCCCAGAAATAATGGACAATTTGAAAGTAGCTAAGGTACATCTGTATAAAAATTACAGAAAACTTAAAAATGGCAATCTTTTAGAGCAATACAACAACATATTCAAAAAACAAATAGAAAAGGGCTTCATTGAAGAAGTTACTGATGAACCCTTTAAAATACGAGGTTGTCATTATTTAACACACAGGGGAGTTTACAGAGAAGACTCCCCCACAACTAAACTAATAGTATTATACAACTGCAGTTTAAATGACACAAATTCTGTTAGTTTAAATGATTGTCTCATGGAAGGCCCAAATCTTGTAAAAATTCTCCTTTGCTTCCGTTTAGACAATTATGCAGTCCAGAGTGACATAGAAAAACATTCCTCTATATAAATTTGAAGCTTGAGTATGATAAAATTAATCTCAGGTTTTTGTGGTTTAATGATCCACATGACTTTAACAAAGGTTTGAAAACCTACAGATTTAAAGTAATTATTTTTTGAGCAAATTGTTCTCCGAGTATTCTTGCTTTAACAATTAAAAACCACCTAAACTTATTTCAAGAGGACTCAACAGTTCAGTTTTTAAACAAAATTTTTATGTGGATAACCTCATTGGTTCCACTGTAACTGAAGAGGAATTGCTTGAAATTTACCAAATGTCACAACCCATAATGAAGCAAGGAAATTTTGGATTGAGAGAATGGGTTTCTAATTCTCCTAAATTAAATGAACAAATAACAAAAGACAACAATGGGAACATTGAACCAAACAATTACACGAAAACACTTGGAATGCTTTGGTTTTTAAAACAGAATTCCGAACACGATGACACTCTTTGCACAAAGAGTTATAACTTAAATCCAAATGCCAATACAAAAAGACAAGTGCTTTCAGAATCATCCAAAATTTTTGACCCCATTGGATTATATTTACCAGCAACCATAAGATCCAAAATCCTTTTGCAAGACTTATGGAAAAAGAAAATTGATTGGGATGAACCACTTTCAGTGGAAGACCAACTTCAAAATTAGCCACAGACTTGAACAAAGTTCAAGACATCTACGTACCAAGATGTGCTGGCTACAGATTGAAATCAAACACTACACATTTTTACAGATGCCAGCACACAAGCTTACGGGTGTTGTGCCTATTTAACAAGTGAAAATGAAAGTAACTTGGTTTATTCAAAGGCAAAAGTGGCACCCTTAAACCAAAAGAAAACTGTACCACAACTTGAATTATTAGCTGTCTCATTGGGAGTTAAAACAGCAACTTTCTCTCACAAGTGTATAAAGAAGTTGACATAACAAATTTACTTATGGACAGACAGTCAAATTTGTCTAACATGGGTGACCAACACAGATACAACTTCTTGCAAAAAATATTTGTGAAAAACAGACTAACAGAAATCAAAACTGCAAACACAAACCTTGGTATCAAATTTAGGTACATAAAACAAAAGAGAATCCTGCAGACTTTTTGACAAGAGGGCTCTCTTACAAACTGTTGAAAACAAATAAAATCTGGTATGAAGGGCCCGAATGGCTAACATGTGAGGATCTTTGGCCAGCCAAAGTAGTTAACCTCACACTCAACTCTACAACAACTGAAAAGATCACTGAGGACAAACCTATATTTGACTATACATTATTCAGACCTCAACAAACTCTTGAGAATTACAGTCTATTGCTGCAAGTTTGTCAATAGCTACCTTCTCAAACACTGTCCTCAGAAGGCCTTTTCTAACTTAACAGAAACTGCAACAAAACACTGGCTCAAACAGATACAAGCTTCAGAATTTGACAAGGAGTTGAAGTATCTTAGGTCCAGTAACACATTAAACAAAGGAATTCCTTCACTTGTCATGGATCTAAATCTGTACCTGGATACAGAGGGTCTGATAAGGTGTAAAGGAAGGCTTAACAAGTCAACTTTGACTTACAACTCTAAGCACCCAATTCTTCTTCCAAGGAGAAATCACTTCACAAATCTCATCATCAGGGATACCCACAACAAAATACACCACATGGGGTCCCACAAACCCTGACGGAGCTGAGAAAAACTTACTGGCTACCAAAGGGTAGAACTGAAACAAAGAAAATTTTAAACACATGCATTCCTTGTAAACGTATCCATTCACGACCCTTTAAGACCCCAAGCCCTCCAGACCTACCTGTGGAACGAGTAACATTTACTCGGCCATTTGAAACCACGGGTATTGACTACACTGGAGCGGTAAATGTGAGTTTTGGAGACAAAATGGATTCAAAGGAATACAAAGTGTACATTGTACTCTTCACCTGTGCTGCCACACGTGCCATATGTCTAGACATAGTAGAAGATCTGACAGCAGAAGCTTTTATTGCTGCTTTCAGACGATTTTGTGCACACAATTCTGTACCCAAAACTATATGGTCAGACAATGCCACATACTTCAAATCTGGTGAAAGAATTATTCATCAGATTTGTGACAGTGAAACAGTACAAACTCATTTAATCAAACACATATAACCTGGAAGTACATTCCTGTTAATACACCATGGTATGGTTCCATTTGGGAAAGAAACATACAGACTGTAAAGAACTGCCTTAAAAAGACTATTGGGACCAAACATCTACAACTTTTTGAACTCATGACTATTCTGTCAGAAATTGAAAATGTTGTCAACAACAGACCATTAACTTATGTGGGAGATGGTATTAATGAGCCAGAACCTCTCACACCAAACCACCTAATTAAGGGAGAAACAGTAAACATGTTACCAGAATCTGAACATAACAGTACAGAGGATCCAGATTGGGAATAGGACACAAAGAACTCAACACAAAATACCAACATTTGACACAAATCAAAACTCAATTTATAACAAAATGGAGAGAAGAATACTTAACAAGTCTTAGAGAAAGACATAAACAATTAACAAAACAAAATTGGAATGATTCAGTCAAAATTGGGGACATTGTGTTGATACATGACAAGACACCAAGACAACATTGGTCAATGGGAAAAGTCTTGGAACTCAAAACTGGTGAAGACGAAGTTACCAGGGTTGTAAAACTGAAAACAGCAACTGGTGAAACCACCAGAGATATCACATTACTATATCCTTTGGAGTGTGGGGCTAAATTAGAACCATTACCCCAAAGGATGGATCAGGATACTATTGGGGAGGAATCTCTCAATGTACCTGATGTAACTCAGACTAAACCAGACAGGCCTCAAAGAAAGACTGCTTTGAAAGCCAGAAAACTTTTACAAGAAAAAATTAAGACTGGTGACTTATAAACCTTACACAAATTGAGCAAAGTTAAAATGCTTAATAACTTTACTTTAATTCCATAAATTTCCTATACCTAAAGGGAGTCAAACTGATTGACATAACTTTAACTAAACTTGAGAAGTTGGCCTCTTGAACTTTATATTTAAATAGGTCTTGAGTAACCTCTCTCTTCCTAAATTTCTACTTCATTCTTTTGATCCATTTTTTACATGTTTTACACAGTTTGTCAAAAAATTTGATCTATAACATACAAATTTTTCTCGCCCCCCCCCCCAGTATATGGAAAAACTATACACGCTTACAACATGGTATCGTATGTCGTACCTTTATTTTTGAATTAAATATAAATTACACAGGCCTGCAAAATTGAGGGTCCTAAAAACTTTTTTGAAATTGTATGCTGGTTTTATAGGAATTTGGGGTGCTAAATCCAAAAACGGCCTCAGATTTGCTCCATCACGTATAGTTTTTCACAATTTGCTATGACGTTTTTATGTTGTAATATGTTACTGAATAAAATAAGTAGTGAAGAATTACCACATGAAACCTATTTCCTGACCATTTCTGAATATATTTATTTTAAAAAACTATAAAACTTGGATACTTACATCTTTACTTAGTGGAATGGCTTAGTAGTCCCGTTTTCTTTTGCCAGTGAAGCTGCGCCTGTTGCATTTCCTTTTGTGTGCTGCTTCCGGATTTTCACGATGCAGCATCCAGCAATAATCCCCCATCATATTAACGTTCCACCGGCCTTGGTATCTCTTTTCCATCTCCTTAATGTCTTGATGGAAACGTTCTCCCTGTTCCTCACTTACTGCACCTAGATTTTCTGGGAAAAAGTCCAAGTGTGCATTCAAGAAATGAATTTTGATACTCATTGAGCATCCCAAAGCTTTGAATTTCTCCAGCATGTTTTCAACAATGAGTGCATATTCAGGGTCCTTATTATTCCCAAGAAACTTAGTAACCACACTTTTGAAGGAATTCCAAGCCTCTTTTTCTACTTCAGTCATCGTAGACAAGAAGTTTTCATCTGACAGCAGTCTTCTAATGTCTGGGCCTACAAAAATACCTTCTCTTAATTTTGCTTCTGATAGGTTAGGGGACTTCTTGCACAGGTACTTAAAGCATTCTCCACTTTTTTCTAATGCCTTAACAACCTGTTTCATAAGGCCTAGTTTTATATGAAGAGGTGGTAGAAGTACTTTCTTTGGGTCAACAAGATTTTTACGCAAAATATTCTTGCTTCCAGGTTCTAGAGATCATCTTTGTGGCCAGTGTTTTTGCTCCCAGTGTTGACTCTTTGCTCTGCTATCCCATTCATAAAGGAAACATGGGAACTTAGTATATCCTCCCTGCTGCCCCAGAAGCATGCACAATACCTTAAGGTCTCCACAAATCATCCAGTGATGATCATAATATTTTATCTTTGTAAGAACCAATTCCAAATTCTCATAACTTTCTTGGAGATGTACCGAGTGACCAACAGGTACAGAGGCATACTTGTTCCCATTGTGCAAAAGAACAGCTTTTAGACTTCTTTTAGAAGAGTCGATGAAAAGTCTCCATTCATCCGCTTTGTACTCAATGCCAAATGCCTGTACCAAACCATCAATATCACTACAGTAAACTAAATTGCCCTCATGTGAAAAGTAGTGAATAAACTCCTTTTCTCTTCTATACAAATATGTCGATGTTCCAGCTGATAATAAATTTCTTTCTTTTAATCTGGAGCCTAAGAGTTCAGCAGATTCCTTGGATAATCCCAAATCTCTCACTAAATCGTTTAGTTCAGATTGAGTGAACAACTGGGGGTCTTGAAAAATTTATTATTTAGAATTTATTATTTAGCTTGAGAGATTATTTTTATTTAGGTGTAATATTAAGGTTAAGTTTACTTTAAATAGACACAGTAATTATAGAAATAATAATGGCCTATTTAGACACTGTCAACATAGCTACAGACTTTTTCACTGTAGGTTGCAGTGGTTTTCAGGTTAAAATTTGGTCAGCAGCCAGATTACTAACTATGGTGAAGCTAAATTCATTAAAATTAATTTAGACTTACCAAAAATGAAGTTGCCAGTTGAACGTTACCCTTTCTGTTTCTAACTAATCCATAAGTTTCATTTAGTTTCCAGGTTTGAATTTTATTTGTTAAGTTTTAAGTTATTATTTAACACACTGCTAGGTTATTTATTTGTAGGGGCTATTTCCCAGACCTAGGTTTTGCAGGTTAAGTTAGGCTAGGGCTGGATTGCCCTAAGTTTTTGGTTTTAAAGGTTTAAGGTTTAAGGTTTTGAAGGTTTTACTCCAGTTAAGTTAGGGCTATATTGCCTTTAGGTTTTAATAGGGGCTATAACAGCCATTTAATTATTGAGTTAGGGCAGTTGTAGCCCGGTTCGAGTTTCTTCTAGGTACCTAGTTTTTCTCTTACCTTAGTTATTTTCTTTAATTAACTTACTTATACCTAGTTCTGATAGGCCTCTATTTAGTTAAACAGGGTTTTTGTTTAATTGCAGTGGTTATTAAGGTTAATATTTAAAAGTTGTGAGGTTTAAAGGTTGACTAAGTTGCCCGTTAGTTGGGGAACCACGAGAATTTTACTTTTTTACAAAACTAGCCCGCTTCACGCAGTCAAAAAATTTTCAAGAATCGACAAAGCTCCGTTTTTCTTTGTCCCAGAAACTTTTTTCTTTCTTCTTTTTGTTAATTAGGGAAACCCAACTTCACTAGTTGGTTAGAAACGAGGGTTGTTATTTTTATTTATTTTGTTTATATTTTATTTGGAAATATATGCGGTTATTTCTAACCACTTTTTTTAACATATCACACTGAAATTCTTCATGATCAGTATCTGAACCAGAATTACTAGGCAAATCTTCCAATGTTTCTGGTGGAAGCGGAACTGGAACTTCTGGCCCATGAGGAACAGGTCGAAAAGCTGATGGAAGATTTGGATAGAATATGGCTTTCTTATTTTTTGAGTTATAGCCTTTAACATCACAAGAGCAAAAATAGCAGTCATCACAGTGATTTTTTGGCTCCCTCCATACCATTGGCACACCAAATCTGAATGCTTTCTTTTTGCGTTTACACCATTTCCTTAGATCCTCTACGCAAATAAAACAAACTTTGTGTGGTGCCCATGGTTTGTCTTGGTCTCCTAGTTTCATTCCAAAGTAGGCATGGTACACTTGCCTAATAAAATTTGTTACGTTTCTTTGATGTTTCTTGATCACAAATTCCCTGCATATGTAGCAGAAGCTGTCGGGACTGTTGACACATCCACGGCTAGCCATGATTCACAACTTACTACAGTACCCAGAACACAATAAGAGTTGAATTTAATTTAATAAAGGCTAAATAAGGCTTTCCGGAAATCTGGCATTTTCTCGAAGTCGCTTCACAAAAAAATCGAATTTGTGAAATAATTTTGTGTCGTATGACATTTTTATTGTGTTTTTCGAATTCAGCACACAAAAATACATTGTAAACAGCTAAAATTATGAAAAAAGTTTTTCCATCGCAGGCCTGTGTTATTAATTAATTGAATTAAATATCTACAAAATTGCCTCGGGATTGGCGACATAGCCTATTGGGAATGAAAATAATTGCCATACGTACATAGAACCTATATGTAGGCATCGGGCCTGCATAACAAGAAAACCAAATTTATTGTTTTGTGTTCAAAATTCTCCACTGCTGACTCATGAAAATTACATCGAGAGAGGAGTCAACAACCTTTGCGAAATCAGCAGATTCCTAACGACATGAAAGCGGCTCGCTCGGAGCTGCTTAGTGACAGCGATGCTTTAAGCAAGGAAGATGTGCTTTGTCTTCCTATAAGTTCTGAGTGAGATCCTCTTGATATAAAACTTAATAACTATAAGAAGGAGAGGCCTGTTCCTTCAGGTGTTTAAATAGTGACTGCCTATATTAGTTACATTGAGTCAACTCATCGTGTAGCTCCATCGTACCACGGCTCTACATCGAAAAAGATCGTCGCGCCCTACATCGAAACAGAAGCGAGGCCCAACGAAATAATAAGGTAAGAGGTAAGGCAATTCCTTTCTTTACCATTAGGCAGCGCAAATACCGAAGGCAAATAAACAGGTCATTTGAAGACCTACATATATATAACTCTCTAACGAAAAAACATAGGGCTTTTGTCGTTAACTCTCCACTGAAATTTGCTGGAAATTTCCAACGGATGAGGGTATCAGGCAATCAACCCATAGCCCTATATAGTTTTTTCATATTGCCCTTATTTTGCAAGGATTGAAATATTTTCAATTTGATGCTGTCACTGTCGCGTTTACGACATCTGACCGACTTGACATTTTATCGACAAGTATATTGTGTTACGTTAGGTTACGCAGGTTAAGTTAGGTTAACCTAGTTTTTGAAATGTCTATGTCCGTCACTGTGTGATATGTCAGACTGTTGCTTCGATTCGCGCCCTCATTTCTGCCAAACTGAAGGCTTTGTGGCGTAAATGAGGTCTTTCACATGACCCATAAAAATGTCTAAAGGAGTTAAGTCGGGTGAATGTTTTTCTTCTTTCAATCAATTTTCCTTGGAAAATTAGAAATTCCCTTACATTCAAAGCACAGTGGCAGGCAGCTCAGTTTGTTGGAAATTATATGTGCCAAGATTTAAGGCGATGAGTTGGAGAAAAAGAAGTTCTGCAGCATTTACAGCCGTTCCGTCGCAACAGAAAGGACCAATGAGTCTGGTGATGCCAAAGATCATTTAATTTTGTACTTCCCCAAATGCAGTGTTGGAAAAAATCACTCCTAAAAAGTAGTTACAATGCTAATTACTTTGCTCCCGAAGTAATTCAATTACAATTACTTCTCTAAAGTAATTGAACTTCTTTTCAATTACTTATTTAAAAGCTTCAAACTACGGGTGAAATCATTTGGCGTGGAAAGAAGCACCCAGTTCTTTGAATAAAGGCATTACAGTCGTAACAAACGTTTAGAATCATTCACAAAAATCTCGAATATATCTTTTTTGAATTCACAATTTTGCCTTCAATATACTTTAAAGCTAGAAAATGACATTTGTCATGAAATGAACCTTGTCTCATAAAGTGAAACAAATCATGCTAAAATTCTGAAACATAAGGCGGCTTAATACAGGAATAGTTTTTATCCTCAGAGATGAAAACCAAGAGTTGAATGATGGAGACTAATTAAGAAGGGGTAGAATTTAGTTATTCTAAATTTCTTGACAGGTTTTTAAAAATGCTAAAAAAAGAAGGCTAATATTTCATTTAGTATAAAATTAATTTATTTTAATACTATTATCTATTTTCATTTAATTATTAATTTTAAGTATATTTTTTCAAAGTATCAGTATCTGAAACCAATAACGTTAAATTTATTGGAGTTCAGAGAAATGCAGTTGCAGTTCACGTTGCAGTTCAGTAGTATGACCGCAAAATGGGAGAGTGCAAGAATGTTGCAATGCAATTGTTACATGATGTTGCAAATGGTTATACAACGAAGGGGGAGGGGATATGCAACATCAATGTTGCAAGAGTTATGCCACATCACTGCTGCAAAGGGGGGAAGGGTTATGCAACAGATCAATGCTGCAAAGGGGAAGGGAGGATGACCTCCCCCCAAAGGAGTAGCTTTAACCTAAGAGAAGAAGAGAAAGGAGGTGGTCTTTGGGGGAGAAGAT
>JAJOZX010005984.1:202500-205000 GCA_023014485.1 Bathynomus jamesi
ATGGGCCTTATTTTCGAAATGTAATTTTAGCCCAACATGTAATTCCGTTTTTGAAAGACCCCGAGTGTGTTTTGGATGTTGAACAGGCAACCTTTCTTCACGACAAAGCCCCCTGTATGAAAGCACTTGCGACTCAACAACTGCTTAAGGATAATAACTGATTTTTTCGGAAATAATGAATGGCCTGGCAATTCTCCCGATCTTAATGTCTGTGAACATGTCGGATCCATCATGAAGGATCGAGTGGAGTCCTTAATGCTGGAACAACCCATTCAGAATCGGTATTCAACAGAAATTATGACTGCAAAGATCAACGAAGTCCTTGAAGAAATGAGTCATGATACCGATCTCTTTGAGACACTTCTGGGATCATACCCCCGTCGATTAATGGCCGTCAGAGCTGCAAATGGGGGCAACACCCGATATTAAAACAAGTGTTTTTTATTCAAAATTAAACGCTCTTTCGTGTGGTTTTGTCTGTTTTTTTCTATTCCTTTCAGTTTCTTCTGTACAGGGGGGGGGCAATCATTTCCTGACACCCTTTACATATATACATATACATATATACACATATATATACACATATATATATATATACATTAGACCGTTTCACGATTATATGGTAATTTTTCAAATTGAATTTTGATAAACGCACACACTTTTATTTTTTTATATAAAGGAAGAAAAACAAATAGACAAAATATCATTTTATTTGAATGATAAAAAGGCACCCCTCAGATGGCACTTCTTTTACATTAATGGATAATTAGAGCAAATATAAGACTGAACGAAAAATATGTTTTAAAACAAAGCGACTTAAATTCTATTTAAGACATATATTGATTAAGAATATAGGGATTTCAGTGGCTGAGGGACCTCCTTTCTCTGATTTTCAATGATTTGAAAGGCCAGTTGTCTCTCTTCCTCACTCTTTGTGAGCTTCTCATTAAACTCTGTAGCCAGTTTGACTCCTCGTTCAGCACAGTCGTTGATTACTTTGACTGCCATGACCCGATTACGGTGCTCCTCAATGTCTTCAAGTTTCTTGGGAATTTCTATTTTCAAACACTTGAAGAAGTCTTGTGTTTGAGTTGTGACAAAACTGGTAATCTTTAAGTCATTGGGGTTTTGCAACATTCGGGGGTCCACCTTTCTTGCCCTCACTTTTCGAGGAGGCGCGTGGTGAAGGTTGTGGAGCATTAGAACCTTATCATCTTCAGTCACGAGGTTTGAGAAAAAGCCAAATCCTACAAGATCCTCACTCAAGTACCAACCATGGTTCTGAAGTTTTTTGAGGGCTGTAGCACCCACTTCCTTATCAACCTGGATCTTGTAGATATGTAGCATCTTGAGGAGGGCCAAATCATTTGCTGGAGCATCAATTCCAACTGGAGATGTATACCAAGCTTGAAGATAAACTGTCACTGAAAAGGCGTTTATTCGTATCAGAGCTTGTTTTTCATGAGGGGTGAGAAGGAATTGGTTCCTAAATAAGTAAATTTTTAAGGAATAGATGCCCTTTCCCATCCATCTAGCTCTGCTGTAAGCTCCTGGGTAGTGGAATCTGCTATCAGAGCCTTTATTTGTTTTAGGCATTGGACAACCAAGGAAGATAAGTGCAAGTTCTAAGTATTCCCTGTAGTCACCTCGAGTGTGGCCCTCTTGAAGTTTGGAGTTGATGAAAGAAATAAGCTTGTCTCTGTGCTTCAAGATCCAATGATCTAAAGATTCTGAGGTGAGATCATTGGGTTCATAGGGCTTGTAATTCTGCTGATCAATGTTATCCCAACAATCTCTGAATCGATTGAATAAGGGAATTTGTGGACCCGAAGAAGAGAAAAACATGTCAAAAACTGCAGTGATAAGAAGCTCGTGGATATGGTGGCGGCATGCCAGAAAAAGGAGTGATCTCTGAAGGGCCTTTTGGATGATGGTACAAGCCCCAGCATGGATACCTGTATTGCTTGCAGTAGTATCAAAACAAAGGCCTGCTACCCACTCATTTACTTGTGGCCATTGCTTCAAGACATCTAAAACTGCTCTCCCCATTTCTTCTCCCGTTCCAGAAATAAGCTTTGGAATAGACAGTAATTTTTCTAATTCGCCTGCACCAGTCACAACAATGGGCATTACATCAATCTTACCCCCATGCATGGATGGAAGAAGCTTTCCATCAAAATGAATTATTAAAGGGGTATTTGGTTGGAAACTGGCTTTAATGTCTTCTCCCATCTGCATCCGTGTTGATCGCCGAGACCTGTAGATAGAGGATGATGAAAGTGTGATCTCTTCAATTTCCACTCCAGCAGCTGAAAGGGCAGGTGCCACAATGTGCATAGCAGCTCTTGCAGATGTTCCAGTGCGGTCCAGAGCAGCCAAGAACTTTTTATCCCTAACAATTACACCTGGTTCAAGCTTCTCCTTTTTTGAAGATGATGATGAGAGTGCTCTGTAGAACAATTCATCACCAGATGATTCTTCACTTCCTCCTGAACCGGAA
>JAJOZX010005984.1:215000-281129 GCA_023014485.1 Bathynomus jamesi
ACATACACAAGAAAATTTTGTTTATTCTATATGGATATAATATTCATAGCTTTAATTTTTCAGAAGTATATCGGAACTCATTTACCGAGTTGGTTTATGATGGCCGTAAGTAGTCACAACAAATTTTTTTAAAAATATAAATAAAGGACTGAAAAGAAAAAAAAAATTTAATTTCTTTTTTATAAAATCCTCTCGATAAGATCGTAAAGGGAAAATTTGAAAAAAAGAGAATCAACAATTCATTTTATTAAACTGTAAAACATAATTGATTCCTTGTGCAGATTTTGGCTGAGCCTCTGGAGAATATATTTAATACACAGATTTTCAAGACCTTTCAGAGAAAGAGAAGAAAAAAATATACATACGAGGAATATAATATGCAATAAATTCAGCCCATAGATTCTCTTTGTAACTGGAACCTAACCGTGGTGTAAATTACATTAGTAATAATAAGCTAAATCGGTTTTCCTTCTCCCCGAATTGTTCATTTTGACAAAGATCAAGCTTGTTACCCGCCTTAGACCTACAGTTTAACGTTGAATCCAACTACTGTACTTTTCTTTGCGTTAGTTTGTGTGGTATCGTCTCCATTGTAGCTGTTATTGAAATAAAATTAATGAATAAAAAAGTGGAAAGGTTTATTACTATTATTATTGTGATGATTCGATTAAGCTCATCGCTCCTCCTCTCGAGGACGAAGTGGTGAGTTGGCTTCTTTTACTCTCCACTTCACATAGGTACACTCGGCTAATCAGGGATTGTATGTACCAAGAAATGTCACCATCCGGATTCGATCTCTCAACTACCGATCAGCACCCCAGCGTCTTAACCACTAGGATACCCATTTATCTACCAACCCAACCAGACATTCATTTTCACGAGCTAAACACAATTTAATCGCACTCCTACGCGAGAATTGGCAGGTAAAAAGTCAAGCCGAATGCATGGACCACAGTTGAGGATCGAATAGTATGACAGCAAATAATAATAATGTAAAATATTGTCGTGATAGAGATAGCAAATGTTGATCAATGTTGCAAAGAGGCGAGGAATATTGCATAAAGGGGTGGGTTCTAAAATGGGAAAACCGAGAATAGTATGGGCGCAAATATTAATGCAAATATTGTCAAGGTAGAGATTGTAAGTGGCAATACACGATGTGAGCATTAAATCTACGGAGAGAGGATAAAGACACCATTAGTCGACCAATCAGGACGTCCAAAGCGTGGACCCGTAATATAGGTGTTACGATTGGTACACAAATTTATCATGGCTCCGCCCAGTTACACTGACAACCAATCATTAAACTTACGAACTGCCTATTAGTCTTTTGGGGTTGTGTTTGGGGATTATGCATATAAAAGGAAATATTTTCAGCTGGGAGTCACAGTAGTTATTTTCACCAGTGAATAAACATTCCCTCCGCCATGAATCAAGAAATTTACAGTTTACCGAATTTATATCAAGATGGTGACATTGTAGCTTTGTCCATAATTAATCTTTTTAACGCGGCGGCTGACCGGGATGGATTATTTCCAACGCAAACCGTTGATGATATTTGCAATGACGCTCCTTACGATCCGACGCAAGGGACTGCCGTAGAAATGTAAGTGCCTGAAATTTTATTTTTTGTAGTCAATTATTCACAAACTTGTTATTTATTTAATGTGCCTGTTATTAGCAGAGAGAGCACTGTTCTGGATTATTTCATTACATATATATGGAGGGTTGTAGTAATTCATCTCATCACATTAAAAATGCTTCATTTTGGTATCCGCAATTATAGATTAGTTTGCAATTAATATCATGCTAAAGTCCTGTTTTTGATTCATTGAATTTTTTTTATAGCAATCTTTTGCATATTTTAAATAATTTTATAAATTCCGTAATAAATGTTATTCGGCATTTTCTCTTAACACTTACGCTGCTCCCATCCTCATATGATGCTCAGGAAGTTTGTCGGAAGAATGCTCCCAGCATCATATGATGATCGCGTTATTTTTTTTATGTTTTCGCACAAAATCCCAATAAAAATAAATGATTTTGCATTTTAATGCTATTGATGACTCAGATATATTCATAAACCATCCGCAACAAACATACACACATACACACATGCATGCATGTACACATATGCACACATGTACACATAAACAAGCAAGTATTATGCTTACATTTGAGTTTTGAAGAATCTATGACTCAGATATATTCATAAACCATCCGCAACACACACACACACACACACACACACACACACACACACACCATGCATGTATGCATATGCGCACATGTACACAAACGAGCAAGTATTACTTACATTTGAGTTTTGAAGAATATACATTTTATTTGTCCTCTTGAAAAATAATTTTTTATTCCTTTTCAAAAATAACTCCTTATAAAATAAGTCCTTTTGGAAAATAATTGTTCATGAAATAAATATTATTTTGATAAATCTACACTTTCCATTATACTTATTTACAACATTGTTTTACACTTTTACTGAATTTAGTATTTAGTAGTTGGCACAGGTGTGGTAGAGAACAAAGCACTCAAGGCACAATGCAACTTTGCATTCCGGACACCAAGTAGAAACTTTTCTAACATGTTTTTCTCTTTGTGTTGTATGTGAGCATACATGACATTGTCGTTGACCTACAGGTCGAGATGGTGTTGGTGGAACTTGTTCCAGGTGATGCTTTTCAATGTAATTAGCTGAGAGAAGTCTGTCAGGAGCATTTGGTCTCACACTTTGTGTCTTTCAGGATGTGGGGATGTTATTTGAGCATACTTCGTGAGTAGTTGAGAGACTAATGTAAGATTGAATTCTCTCATTGAAATCTGCTTTTTCGTAGTTTTTTTGTAGAGTACAAAGGAATTGTAAAGAGAAATATCCAAAAGATGAAAGAATACCTTCTTATACCACTTCACAGTTTTCCTAACGCATTCTACGCTGCTAATTTGCATATCAGATTTGTCCACCAGATGCATATTTTTGTTATAGTCCACAACAGCATCTGGTTTGAATTTTATTTCGTTTGTTCGATGATCAACCTTTCCTGAGTCAATCATGCTTCCACTGTGAATTGTTGTTAGCATATGCACATCTCTTTTATCAGTCCATTTTAGTGCTAATAAAGGTTTTGATTCCATCAGATGGCACTCTCCTTTTTTACTTGGGTGAAACTTGGGCATGTTTTTTCTATTTACCTTTACAGTTCCACAAGATCCTGTTTTATTTACATGCAGATATTTGCATAGTAATGGGCTCGTATACCAGTTGTCAGCATACAGAATGTGGCCTTTATTCAAATATTTAGCTAAAAGTGTCTTTACAATCGCTCCAGAATGTCCTAGTGGATCATTTGCACGTTTCATTCCCCCAATTTCTCATGCAAGACTGAACATAAACGCTTGAAAACGTGTAAATTTTCATAAAATTCTACTCAACCATATTCCCAAGTTACCCACTAAATTCTGTTTATTTGTAAGAGAAAATGTTTAGTTTGTAAGAGAAAATCTTTATTTATTAAGGGAAACAAAAATAATTTAACAAAATGGTGCTTGACTTGATTTATTTTACGTTAACAAATGGGTAAATTTCCTGATTTTTTTGCGCACAGGTGGAAAGTACACGGTCAGGAATTGCGCATCCGAAGGGTTAAAGGAACTTCTCTGAGCGGTTCAAAGATATCGTCACATTGTAATACTCTTATTATATGTATACTCTGCATATGTTTTAAACAAATGGGTTTTTATTAAAAAAGAATCAGTATGAACTAATGAATTATTCTTTCTCCTTTAAGGTTCGATGAGGATTTAACACGTGTTATACAATCTTTTCGTTTTGAAGAAACCCATGTCGTGGACCTGAATACGGTGGTAGAAGATTTACCGAGCAGTCAACTCAACGATTGTCACATCATTAACGAAATAATGTAAGTATTCTTTTTGTTTCGATCTTTTTTTTCGGGGAAGACAATGTATTTTCATCAATTTATTAAATGAAAGAAATCATGTTTTTAGTACAATAACCATCTTAAACTACAGAATATACAAACTAACATTATTGGTTACAAATATATATATATATACACGAACAAAACATCATACTATACAACGAGTAGGCACAATCGGAAAACTGCTTTTTATATGTCTGCATACCATTTCGTCGTTTCGTTGAGTGTGACACGGGTCGAATAATTTTAAAAAATTTATAAATTTTTTACCACGTGACATATGCAAGGCAGTACATCCCACACGTATTACTAAAATATCCTTGTAGCCGGAAGGGATTCCACACAACTTCGGGGATATGCAACTGATAGAGAAATTTTACAATAACATGGTCACTAAAGGGTTGAGTGCCGAGTGAATCAAAATAGTACATGCGGTCCCTATTTTTAAAATAGATTGCAAACCAGTGAATCCCTTCACTACCAATAACATCTGTGTTCACGATAAGACTACCGCAATTTTTTGTAGATGGCAATTTCAATGTTTCATTCTTCGCAAGCACACCGATAAATTTGGAACGTGTGATTCGTTCACTATTCATTACTCTGTGAAGTGTATTCGCATCCATTTTAAAAGTCAGTGACAACGCTCCTAAATCTGTCTACTTTTATTAGGGCTTGTGACTCGAAGCAAACTAGTACACTTATAGGCGCGTCTATAGGCTTGGCGAATTCCAATCTGACTGAGATGTTTCCACTCTGTTGTGGACTTAAGTGTGTATTTACACTAGCAGATAAGTCAGGGGTGATGTCAAATGGATAAAGGTTAAATTGATCGACGAAATCTTTCTGCGTTACCCCATTCCCGAGCTCATCACAATCCCCTGCAATATGGGCCAGATTACTATATGCTCTCGCGCAAAGCGGGAACACAGCGTCTGATGAATAATCCATATCCATAGCCCCGCCCAACGCAATACCATTAACGTATAGATTTATTTTTTAAGGCCGAAATTCTCGAATTTAAAGGCACTCTTTTTATATTTTCCATTCACCGAAGCATGGTCCTGCATTCCAATTAATATCCTTTTAGGTAGATTTCCCAGGGCGATGTTTTCTATCTGCTTCGATGCCAACCCTGCTGGCACCGTGTATAGTTTGATCTGTGCTCTGTTAATTGGGTATTTTACTGTGGCGTTTAGTAAATTTTTCTCAATTTCTATTTGTTTTGGTGAACTTAATTTCACTCGCCGTACGCGGAGGTGTCTCCATAATGTGAATCACAACGGCTTTGCTCCCTCTTGATGAACATCCAGATTTAAACATATCTCAGGATTCGTGCGGGTGAGCTTTATTTTCATATCCACCCCGTTCACAAGCAACTTCTCATGGAATGTGAAGTCTGTATGCAGGCGTCCAAAACACTCCTATACCTTCTTTTTAGAATTTTTAAATTTGTCCTTTATACTACTTTCGTCTTTAGCTTGATAATAGCCCTCGGCACTTAAAAAGGTATCCTTCGCTTCTTTGGAAAAGTTTAGCACATTTTCCGGATAGGATCGTAGGTGGTAGTACCCCGTTCCTGCCGATATGTTGACCTGATTTAAATATAAGTCACACTGGTTGAATAAGGAGTACAGAAAGTTTATTTCAGGGTATACAGCATATTTGTCATCACAGTCCGTTCCATCAGAATGGGCTATACGTAGTTTAGCGTACATGTGCACACAGCTTGGATCAAAAACGTAAGGGCCTGAGCTGGGTATCATAAATTCTATAGGGGCACTCGGGGAACTAATTGTGTTTAAAGGGTTAACTGTAATAAAGTCACTGTGTTCAATAGAAACTTAAGTTGGAGGCATGTCAAAGAGGGACAGCTCCGATTTGCAACATTGTGAACTACACGGATGGATGAAGCGTGCCATGACGAGTTAGAAATAGTGCCTCCTCTCTCGACAAGTAGTAAACAAACTATGATTCATGAGATTAATGTCCTTAGCTTATATCAGTCAAAAAAATGGTCAACCATAGGTTTCATTTGCTTAGAGCATTTCTTTTTTGATATCCTTTTACGTTTAATGCCACGTGTGGTAATCCCTTCTTCCCACCACCACGCATTTCTCTCTTTGCATCTTTGACAATTTCGTCCCGTGTACGCTTTAAGTGTCTGTTTTAGAGCTTCTTTAGGTTTAGCCCCAGCCAATATGTCTTCTGCTGTGTTAAGACCTGATTGTAACACTTTTCTTCCGAGGTATCTGGCACCCCTTTTCAGCAAGGGGACAGCCTTACGTAATATGGTTGAAAAAATGGATCCAAGTCCACTACCACGCTGGTATCTCGTACCTCGATAGACTGTGAAAGGCTTTCTGTCCATTATAACTCAGTGCGTCACTGTTAAGCTCCTGTTACCGAATGGGAAACTTTTTCCCTCAATCGTTCTTATATAGTTACCGGGTGAACCAAAAGTAGGTGGACAGTAGGTTGAATAGGGTTTGTGTTATATTATATTATAACTATGGTGTTCATTATAACTATGGTGTTTGTGTTATATTATATTAAATATTATAACTAAATTTATTTAAATTTAATCTTCTTTCTTTTCAGATAGTTCAGAGAACCCATAATGGCAAATAATCTAAATACTGATGCCAGAAAATGGGTGTTAAAAGAGTATTGGAAATCTCAAAATACTGAAACTGTTAGAACAAAATGGGTTGAAACATTTGGTACTCAAGCCCCAAAGAGACAAACCATTTACCGCATTCGTGACAAATTTGATGCCACTGGCTCAATTCTTAATGCCCCAAGAACTGGTCGACCCAAAACAGTTTGCACAGAGGACAATAAGCAACTTGTTGCCGAAGCATTTGTTCACAGTCCCAAAAAGTCCACCAGAAGAGCCTCAGCAGAACTGGACATTTCACAAACCTCTATTATACGAATTCTGAAATCTATTGGGTTGAAAGCTTATCGTCCATGGCTAATTCATGGCTTATTGGAGGATGACCCAGACAGGCGGCTGCAATTTAGTGAGATCATGCTGAACGAAATTGAAGGAAATCCAATAATTTTAGATAACATTGTGTGGACCGATGAGGCTTCTTTCAAATTATCAGGTCATGTTAACCGACATAATTGTTTACTGGTATATTGAGAACATGCATTTAACATTAGAGCAGCAACTAAACCAGCCTGGTGTCACTGTTTGGGGTGGTATTTCAAGTTCTGGTGTTTTAGGACCAATTTTTGTTGATGGAACAGTCACAGGTGATAAGTATCTCGAAATTCTAATGAATGAAGTTGTTCCACACTTACAACAACAGCCTAATTCACATGACCTCTATTTCCAACAAGATGGGGCCCCTCCACATTATTCAAGAGCAGTCCGTGAGTATCTTGATGAAACATTTCCCGAGAAATGGATCGGCCGAAGAGGTCCAATTGAATGGCCTGCACGTTCACCTGACTTTACCCCAATGGATTTTTTCTTTTGGGGAGTACTCAAGGACAAAGTTTATAGTCGAAAACCACGAAGTGTTGGTGATTTGAAATATTACATCAGAGATGCATTTCAAGAAATTAATGCACAAAGAAACTTGTGCAGAAATGTTTGTCAAGTGTGAAAGGTAGACTTCAAAGCTGTGTAAATTGTGATGGACAGCAAATTTGAGCACCTGCGTTGATAAAATTTTCAGTGCTTTTGTATTGTATTGGTATAAGTTAATTTTTTTTTTAATTTTGTATTATAGTATACAAAAAATTAAATATAATTGTATATGTATTCTCAAAATAAACGTTATCATTTACTGTCCACCTACTTTTGGTTCACCCGTTATATTGAGATATTGGTTATTAGATTAGCTGCGACATTCACATAATGGGGTCTGTCATATGTAATACTCAAACTCCTTCCTCTATGGTTGGGGATGTGCGCTATGCGCAGCAGGCGTGCCTGGATATCCCCAACAAACTGGCGCCCCACTATATTGCTGTAAATATAGCACATGTCTGGGGGTTTAAAGCCGTCAACCATTTTCTCCAATTTCAACTGATACATTAGGCTGGACAAGTCGTGTTGTGCCTCGTGAAATGTATCTCTCTGGATGACTGATCGATATCGTCCATCGGTCATAATTTTGAACACTCTTTGGTCTTTAATATTTCGGTTAGCCTGCGATTTTAGGGCCACAGTGCATGCATGGGATCATTGTATACGATTTCGTATACTAAATCGTCCGTAAGATTTGAGCTTTTTAAACTTACGTTTAAGGCTGTCACAACGTCCTCGGCCTCACCTTAGTGACCCGGTCCTAGTGTTACTTCTGTACTGTAATACCGTGCATCTTCAGTCTGGGCGGTACGCATGGTTTCGTCCTGAGTTACCCCGGCTTTTTCACACTCATTACAGCCTCTAAGAATTGTAAAAACGGGTTCTTTATAATTAATACTTAAAAAAAGGGTATTCAACTGTATTTCGCATATACCCACCTCATATGTATCACGACCCAATTCGATGGGTCCGTGGAGTTCTGTTACAAAGTTGGCTAGTGTGTTGTTAGGGTGTACAGACAGGGACGAGGAGGACAGGAGTGTGACGTAGAAATGGTTAGGCGCCATGTTGCATACTATTTAAGCTTCATTATTGCATCAGCTTTTATATAGGTGTTGAAACTTTCTGGGTATCCTAGCGATATCACCAGGTCCATTTTTCTCTTTCCTGAACCTTTGCTTCCTAAAATTCTCAATTTTAATCACATTTTTTCCTAAATTAAATGTCACTTTCTGCAACTCTTCGCGGTAAAAGCCTCCTGCGATTTCTTCCCCATTCAAATCTTCTACGTAATACAACATTATTTCGTCTTTAGATTTCATAGCCCTAACTTTAAAAATCTCGCGTGTCCATCCTTGCTCAAATCCCTTCGCGAATTTATTTCCCGAACGCGACAGCCTTACATAATCATTGATGTTGCATGTGGCTTATAGTCATCTCAGAGCTTGAACAGACTGGACGTGCGCTCCTCGAATACGATGGAACTTCCTTTGAGCAGCATTCTCAACGCCGTGTACGATGTGTCCGTGACGGTCTTTGCGCGTGTTCAGGCGTAAAACCAGTGCCATTAACTATGTACTGGAAACGGCTTATAGACAAACAAACAAACGGAATGCTGTTTATTTAAGTGTTGAGGAGATGAATAGAATCTTCGTGGTAGTTGAGAAGTGGAGTGAGGATCGTTATAAAATTCCTGCAGGTGTAGGTACAAGAGAGCAGATTAATGACACCCCCTCATATGCCGTTGTTTGTACGTTGTGTATAAATAACGATCAGCCATGCATTGATATAAGACTTATGTGGAAGAATGCATCCGATAATAACGTTCTTGTCCCTATGCGAAACCGTTTCATCCTCGACAATGTTTGAAATAGTCGGAGTCCGCAAGCTGAAGCTTATATTAGACGCGCGTATTACGAATATGCTTTATTTTTATACGGTTCTTGAATACGCATACACCGCTCTGCTCGATGGGTTTACCGAGTGTAGGACTGAACAAGGCGAGAATGGTCTAGAGCTGGATGTTTATTTAAAAGGTTTAGACTCTTTGAAATATCATAAACTTTGGTACAAAGCACTTGAGCGGTACAGGGCTGAGCTCACCTACACCGTTCACCCTGAAGAACTATTTCTTTATATAATGAGCAGCTGTCGTGCCGCTATGCAGTGTGAAGAAGAGTTCACGTTTGAAAAGCTCGGGTCGGTAAAAATAAACCCTCGATTGGAAAGGAGTGTTTATAAACTTGTATTTAATAATGATATTGTGGCTAACGATGACCTCTTTGTGCGTGCTTTTGATTGTATTCTAGTCGTATTTAAAAATAACTTGCCAACCGGATGTAAAGTGGGCACAAAAATAGTATTGAACGACATGAAGGCCATTTATATAGAGTATAGGTTTCTCTATAACTTGAGCAGTGAAATAATATTAAGCCGCGTTTACTGCGTAGTGCAAAGAAATAATGATGTGACTGAAGACTCGATTTACGTGAGAGTTTAGTGTTTTGCGCGGTAGAACAAAGTGAATGTATTTTTGATGTATCATACGGGGCTCCAATAAACCTTAGACTCCCTGCCCATGGCCTAAACCATTGGAGGTACAGTAAAACTAAACATACCTTACAAAAGAGAATTTAGTCCTGCATTTAATGAGAAACAATTAAAACTTGGTGCTCCCGCCATTGGCTTCCAAAACAGCCTGAATTCGCTTTGGGTAGGTTGCCAAAGGTGACGTGAATAGATCTTGATCGTTACGCAAATTTGCTAAAACAGTTTCAATGTGTTGCGTCATTGGATCCTTCGAAAATCGATTTGCTGCAGGTTCTTGAAACAAGAGATATTCAACCTTGTCTTTTATAACTGATCCAATGTGTTCACAGATGTTCAGGTCAGGAGAATTTCCTGGCCATTCTTCATTTCCAAAGAAATCGATCTCATGGTTCCGCAACAACTGTTGAGTGGCTAATGTCTTAAAGCAGGGGGCCTTATCGTGCAGAAGTGTGAACTGATCGACATCCATAACATTGTTTGGGTTTCTTAGAAAAGGAATGACATGCTTGGATAGAATAATATCACGAAAATACTGTCCATCCCAAGTTTGACCATTTGGCTTCAGCACCCACGAGAGCTTCTTTGCAGTGAACAAAACAAACACACCAACACAGTCTAGACTTTTTAATAATTCGCGATAATGTTCATTGTCATCGATTTCATCTGGTGTTGTGACCCACACTCGATCATTTTGTTAGTTAGGCCGACGTGTTACGTAAACAAAAAATTCATCGGAGACAGTTAAATGCATGAAATCATCCACATCCCAACCTTCAAGATAATGGGCAAACCACATTCTGTCATCGATGTTAAGTTGAGTTTTTCTTGGCTTTGGAAGTTCATGCCAAGGCTTTAAACCTTGCCTATGACGGTACAGTCGAATGATCTCACCACTAACGATCTTTCCTCTCAACACTTCGATCTCTCTAGAAAGTTTAGCACAGCTGTTTTTCCGCTTACGCGTACCGCTTTCAATGATGTCCTTTGTTTCCTGAGAGAGTGGTAAATTTGGGCGCACAGATTTGGTTGTATCCATTTCACATTCATCCAAAGTTTTATTCAAATTTCTTTTGACGAAGTCCTCACTTCTTCGCAACTTTTTGGCAACCCATGAACGTGTTATAAAGGTTGCTCCAGCATCACGAGCTTCCCGAAATGTTATTGCTCGTATGCGATCTATCACACGTTGCCTCTCCGAATCACCAATTAATTGAGAAGCCATTATATTATCACTTTATCAGCTAGAGTAATTTTAATACCTGCAATAAAAAAGAATTTTATATATTTTTATAATCACTAAAAACTATTTCGATATAAGTAAACATGTAAGCTGCAAATGGGGGGGCTAAGGTTTTTTGGAACCCCTTATATTTATTTCAATATATTTAATTATTTAACAATTGTGTGTGTGTGTGTATATATATATATATATATATATATATATATATATTCTCCTGTACTGCTATATTGATGTTTATACTCCATCGTTTTGTATTTCTTATTTTTTTATTTTAGTTAAGTGCAGTAGAAGATAAAGTGTATGTATTTATTTTCAGTATATTTAATTATTTAATATAATTGTGTATATATAAATATATATTTCTCCTGTACTGTTTTACTGAGGGTTATATTATTTTTTATTTTATTTTTTTATTATATGCACATTCCTCGTTCATATTTCTTATACTATTATTATTTTTTATTTTATTTTTTGGTCATATATATGCCATCGTTTGATTGTATATTTATTTTCTATATATTTCTGATTCCAATAATTCGTCTAAATAAACAGAATGATGTAATGGTGTTTTATTTAATTCTTTTGGTTGTAAACGATATTATTTAATTATACCAAATGGTTGGTTACGCCTTCTAAACCGACTGACGGATTTCTAAGCTAACTGTAAAGAATATATGCATTAATTAAATAAATAGCGCTATTTGGCAACTCAACCTGTACACCTGAACAAGCCATTTACGCCTTCTAAGCCAACTGGCAGATTTACACCTTATATAAGACAACGGCCGTTCGGCTGAAGCCTTAATATGCGCTTGGCTCCTGCCAGGCGAACACCTCTCTTCCTCTCTTTCCTTCTCTCTTTCTCTTGGGGGATAACTCCGCCTCCAAGTTGCATAACCCCTTGTTGCTCTTGCAACATTCCCCTTCCCCCTTTGCACACCCCTTCATTTCATAACCCCTCCCCCCTTTGCTGCATAGCCCGCTTCATTGCATAACCCCCTCCTCCTTCAGTGCATAACTCCTTTGCAACATCTTGCAACATTGCAATTGCATGGCGAAATTCCTGCACTCTCCCATTTTGCGGTCATACTACTAATACCCCAACGATTTTAACGTACTTTGTTTTGCTGGTGTAGGATCGAGAAAAAAGACTACATTCATAATTATCCCTTCAATTTCGTGTGCATAACCTAATGAATTCCTAATTTGCACGATCTACAAATGGGTGGAATATCGAAAATTTTCCCGGAGAAGAGAGGTCAGGTAGATATACTTATAAAAGAAACCTACAGAGAGAGACAAGCAGCCTCCCGACTTCAGATATCTCAGTCAGCAGCAGTGGCGCAGCCAAAGTAGGGGGGGTTTCGTGGGGGCCATGCTCTCCCTCCCCTGTGATGAAAGTCGGGTTTTATCGGCACATTTAATGGTCTGTCAATACACTGTAACACCAACTTTTGTCAGTGATACAATTAACTTTCGACAGAAATGCAGAGAAAAATAAATTTTGATCATGTGTCGTAGCGTACAATAAATATAACGCTATGCATAGAACTGTGATTATTATGTATTTATCACTGAGTTTGATTTTTTTTAAATATTGTGGAAAATCTTTCTACAGTGTCCATTTTAATAAGATACATATATATCGTGAAAAAACAAAAGCACGAAGAAAATTCTATGATGATACAATCGCTCGAGGGAGGGAATCCAAAATTCCTCCAAAAGCGAGACTTAAACGCTAAAATAAAAAGAGAGAGCTACATGTACAATAATTGTATTTCTTAAATTAACGATTGCAGCAATGCGAAGCTCTCTATCTTTTCAATTCAAGAAAGTGAATATTTAATCGTTATTACTCGTAATACAGGGTTATTTCTAAGACAACTTTAGTGGGTGGGTTAAAATAATTTTTTTTTGTATTTGTATTTCATCACAAATAAGATAAATCAAATCAGATGTATATGTTGATGCATATATACTCATATATACCCATATACGAGACGTCCGGGCAGGCCCGGATCTAGAAGAATGGGGGCCCGTGGCTAATTTTTTTTTGGGGGCCCCCTTGGCTACAGTTTTTATTATATAAGGATTATAAGCTTTGTTTACGAGGAAAATTAAAGGTTTTCAGAACAAACATATTACTTTACTTTATTTATTTAGTTTTCAGAACAAACATATTACTTTACAAATATTTTACTTTATTTTACATATTATATTTTCCTGAATTAATAATTTTATACACACCTACCTACTGATTATGAGCTGGCAACCGATTGAACCGACGAGCCTTTTTTTGTGCAAATTCATTAATAATATTTCGAAAATCGACTTCTTTGGCCAGAGCATGTTCAACACAGAGAATTGCCAGTGACTGTAATCGCTTTTGCTTCATTGTTGAACGTGTGCAACATTTCAGTCGCTTTAACTTAGAAAAACTCCGTCCGCCGGTACAATTGGTCACCATCAATGACAAGTACATTCTGTATGCATTTAAGACATTGGGGAAAACTTCTCCAAATTTGGAGGCCCCCCTCAAATGCGGGGCCCGTGGCTGCAGCCCACATAGCCCACCCCTAGATCCGGGTCTGCGTCCGGGGAAGGAGTGACGAAGCCGGCATGAGTCCTAGAGGCGGAAAGAGTACATCAGTATGCGAGTATTCTAGTACGAGTTTTTGTTGTACTTGTTTTCAATGCAATGCGTTTATGTGGTCTAATAAGCTTCTCTCATGCAAGCAGCCAAGCACCAATTAAAGTTTGAAACCACACTCTTACACGCGTACTCGAACACTAAAAAAACCGTACTCGTACTCAAGCACTAAAAAGGTATACTGTACTCGTACAACTCCATAATTTTGGTACTCTTTCCACCTCTAGCTACCGCCTCCGCAGTTTCTTCATCCCCACTTAGTTGCTGTCTCTGTATAGGGGTCTTGTCCGCCCCTGTATGGAGTACGTTTCTCATGTGTGGGGTGGCTCAACCCACACAGCACTACTTCACCGGGTGGAATCACAGGCCTTTGGGCTCATCAATTCCCTACCTCTTACTGACTGTCTTCAATCACTCTCTCTTCGCCGCAGTGTTGCCTCACTCACTCTTTACTATCGCTATTATAACGGACACTGCTCTTTTGAACTCTCTAACTGCATGCTTCCACCTTTAAGGAGAGCACGCAGTGCCCATGTTTCTACACATTCTCATTCCTTTTTTGTCCAACACTAACGCAAGAGTTAATCGGTATTTTCAATCTTTTATCTACTCAACTGGTCAACTCTGGACCAATTTTCCTCAATCCATCTTTCCTCCTGTCTATGATCTCCAATCTTTCAAACGCAGTGTGCCCACTGTAGGTTGTCCCATTTTTGACCAACTTCTTTTTTTTCCAGGGTCCGACCTTCTAATATCATTATGCCTGTCGCTCTAACTAAGAAAATAGCAATTATTTTCCATTTGATGAAAATTTCGGACCCCCTAGGCCTACAAAACCAATTTTCCCCTTTTCTTTATCAAAAATTTTCGATTTTCGGAAGTCTTTCGGTTATATATTTCATGCATTTTATTACAACCTCATTCGATCTACATTTTTGGATAGAAAGTTAAAATAGCTATCGATTGATACCTAATTTACTATTTTTGTACCAAAATAAAAAATTAAAAGGCAAAAATGTCTATTGTTTAACATTTTCTTCTATATTTTGTCTTTAATGGGATTTAGAGAATAGGTGTTACCGCCACCTGTGAAGTATCATCTCAATGCAGCTTCGCGGCAATGGTCCTTAGAATATATTGAGTCTCGCAATATTTCCAAGGTGGGAACAACTCAAGAGATTGAACATTTCATGCCAGCTCTTGAGTCCTATCGTTTATTTTTATTCAACAAACATACAATACGTTGAACAGAAAAATTACTTCGTAAAGCAAATGAATGTATGAAATAAAATGTGAATACTGATAATGATTGAAGCTATTCTAGCAGTTGAACTAAGGAACTCTCTTTAAAAGATGGCAACAAACTTCTTTGATATTCCACAACTTGCTGGAGTTGTTGTCTTTGTTCTTCATCTGTTGTGATGCAATTTGCACAATCTTCAATTAATTGTACTCCACGCTCGGCCGCATCATTAACAATCTTAACACTGTGAAAAAAATTTGAGATTTGAATAAAATCTCTGTCCTCTTTCCATGTTTTAACAAGTTTATTTAACCATTTTCCATTGCTATGTAGAACATCAAAGAAAAACCAAGATTTTGGTCCAGCTAGGGAAGCTAGTTTGGTTGATTTATTGATTAAAGGAAATACTGGTTTGCCACTTTGGGCATACGAGCTGTTTTTATCATTTCTGTGTGATATAATAATTTCTGTAGCAATGTTTCTTTTCTCTTCATCAGATATACGTAAAGAAAATAATGAAAATGGAATAAGCTCCTCAGTTAGGTACCAACAATGGCCTTCGAATATCTTGATTGTACGATGAACTATATTTCTGTCCACTGTGTCACCATATATGTGAAGGTCACTATATAAAGTCAAATCATTGATTGTTGCATCCGACGCTTTTGTTGCTTTGAGCCATGGTTGGATAAATAAAGCAGTGAATAAGCAGAACTCCTCTAAGTGTTACACATATTCTTCAGAATAATCCATTTGTTTGTTGAATGCCAGCATTTTAGCAGAATACAGGGTGTCCCATAAGTCCGGCATCATAGGAGAAATTCATATTTTTCTATTTCTACAAACCATAATTCATATTTTTCTCTTTCTACAGGCCATAATGTCTGTGAACAAGGAAGAACGAATCCAGATAATTCTACTCATGGAAATCGGAGTCAAAGAGAGGGCGCTGCTGAATTTAACAGACTGCATCCAGACCGCGAGCCAATAACACAGAGTTGTGTTAGCAGACTTGTTGCAAAATTTAAGGAAACAGGATCCATAGAAGATAAACCACGCAGTGGACCTTCAAGGAGGTCCACTGACGATGATACAGTGACTGCTATCCTGGCTCATTTTAACAGAAGTCCCAATAAGTATCTTCGGCGCTCCTGCACATTACAGCACCCAAGTAAGGGAATACCTGTACCAACAATTTCCTGGTCATTGGATAGGACGTCGAGGGCCTGTGGAATTGCCAGCTAGAAGCCCGGATTTCACGCCACTAGATTTTTATCTCTGGGGCCACTTGAAAGCGCTGGTATACGCAGAAAAAATTAGGAGTGCTGAACATTTGCGGCAGCGCATTATTGGGGCATGTAACACCATTACTCCTGACATCATTCACCGTGTGCTTGCTGACTGGGTATCACGTCTGAATTTGTGTATTGAAAACAATGGTGGACATATTGAGCACGTTCTGTAAATAAAAGCTTTTGTTTTGCCTTTTTTTATTATTTTCCTATGGTGCCGGACTTATGGGACACCCTGTAGAGAATAATCGCCATCCAGCGAGCATTATGAACTGCTCCCGGACGGAGCCAACGAACTCCGTTAGGTGGTACATGTCCAAGAATTTGGAGAACAACTGCGCATTCTCTATAATCATTCCTGAGAAATATGTTTCCGATATCTGTGTCGCTTAACATCTTCAAAACTTGGGTTACTCGTTGCATCTTTGATTTCATCTATCTATTTGTAATTTTCAAAGTTGTAGAAAGTTTTGTGATGTCTAATGTCTTCCATTTATCTCGAAACTGTTTAAATAACACATTTTCTGGGCCTGTGGTAGTGCCAAATATTTGAGTAAATGCAGTGGCCAAGACTCTTTCGTAAATGTGATGCCTACATGGTAAGCCACATTACCTTCCTTTCTCTAGGAGTTCTTCTAAAATGATGCAGGCTCCATTTATCCAACCTGTATTAGACACTGTTGTATCAAAAACCAGTGCACAAATGTTTTGGTCCAAGTTCCAATCTTTTGCAGTATTAAATGCGGCGTTTGCTTGCATTTTACCGAGGAATCCAGAATAGTTGGTATAGCAAGAACTTTTCCCTCAGGTACTGAAGGGATCCTGACGCAATTATTGCTAGCCTTTCTCCGGTTTCCCCGCTGTTATCGGAAACGAGCTTCCCATCCCAGTGTAGAGCACAATGTTCAGGTGGTATAAACTTTTCTTTAACCATTTTGGCTGTTTCAATTCTGCTTTTTATCCCTTGTTTGTGCATCGTTGATTTTGATAAAGTGATATTGCTCGAGTCTTTATCGCACTGACTTGCAATAACGGCAGCAAACTCCGTTCTTTGGCGAACAGAAAGGTTAAGACGATCTGCCATATTTGAAACAATAGGATTCTGTACAATATTTTTTCTTTTGCATGAGAATTTTGATGGAGGCGTATAATCCTCAATCTCTAGCATATGATTTGGTTCATTAGGAATCGCTATTTCTCCTTCACTATCTGTTTTCAAGATAATGAAGTAATTTTTCACGCTCCACCCTTTTCACCTGACCCTCAAACTTGTTTTGATTGCTTTTATCTATTGATCCTAAGCAAAGCTTTTTGAGTCCTCTTTGGTCTATTAGAAACTCTTATCTTGCTGCTTTGTTACCGAAGTTCTTAATGGATCTTTTTTTTTATTATTTTGTATGGCATTTTGAGAATAAATATCAAATAACTCCTTTAATTCATTCAGGAAAGATGGTCTCGTCTTTTTTATTCTTTCTGCCTGTGTTTTGTTTTTCGAGAAGTATTCATATTGCTTTATCAATTGTTCTACTTTTTTCCTCGGATGGCGGCTTTTTGAAGTATCTTGGCATGTGATACCGGCCCAATCCCAAATTTTTGTAACTTTTCTTAGTACTTCTCGGATAACATGTGACTGATTTCTTTTTCATAGATCCTCTTGATAAAAATAGATAGTGACATAAGACGTCACCATTAGATGGCAAAAGAGACCCTTTCTGAGGTTTCAAATTGTGAATTAAGTTTATGAGAAGCCAATCTTTTGGCTTATCCGTGGTACGAGTTTCATCTTTTGCACAAGCCATTTTAGTCTTACTAATCTAATCTGAAATTTGTATCATAATCATATCATAAATCATATCATAATCATAAATCTGAAAATAAAAAGAAGTACAGTTAGTACACACACACACACATATATATATATATATATATATATATATATGATGAATAAAACCACGAAGGAAAAGAAACACAGAATGGTGCTCAAGCGCTTTCGTCTAATGACATCCTCAGGAACACTGAAGTACATAAAGAGTTACAGCCTATATATAGGTTACAGAAAAAAAAAAAATAAAAAAAATAAAAAATAAATAAATAAATAATATATATATATATATATATATATATATATATATATATATATATATATACACAATAAACGGAGAAATGAAATTAAAAAAAAAAAAAAATATTAAAAATTAAAAGATTGTGGGAGGGGCATACAACTTTGTAAGGAAACACTATCGAATTTTTAGCACAAGATCAAACTACCAATTTTAGCACAAGATTAAATTAATTGTTTCCAACCAATGTTATAAAAAAAAAAAAAATACAAATTTATACTGGAAATCGGCCCGGGTTTTATCACTCTACCCATCTTGTATATAAAAATAAATTGAAAAATAAAAGTTATTAGAGTGGCATACAAGTTTACCAAAGATTTACCGTTCTACCCTTCTTATCTAAATCTTTTCTGAAGGAATTCAAAACAACAGGATCGAGTTGAAAAAGAACTTTGCTTATGTTGAAGTTATTTGTAAGTTGGATAATGGCAGACTCAAGAATATTTCTATTAACAATGTTGCTAGAGTGAAATAAAACTGAAGCATTATTCCAATCAATACAGTGGGATAACTCTGACAAATGGACAAAAAGGGCATTGGACAACTGTCCTGTTCTAACGGAATATTGATGCTGTTTTATACGTGTGTGCAAATCCTTTCCCGTCTGACCTATGTAAAAGGAATCACATTGTTTACAACCAATTTTATAGATAATGCCTGAATTATTGGTAGGGCTATTTTTTACTACGATATTTTTCACAATTTTGTTATATGAAAATACTACATTAATATCCAAAAGTTTAAGTACATTAACAATGCCTAAAAAGCCCGGGAAAAATGGAAGCACTAAAATATTTTTTGACAAAGTACGAGTGTTATTATTGCCCCGATAGAAAGTTCGTTTTGCCTTGAGACAAGATTCCATAAACGCAGATGGATAACACAGATCACTTCCAATACCGTTGATTTTTTCTAATTCGGCATCGATGTATTCCGGACTGGCGATCCTAAGGGCGCGCAGAAACATTGAAGAAAAAATGGCCTTCTTAGTGGGGGTGTCATGTCCCGAGTAAAAGTGTACGTAGGACAAATTGTTTTTTTTTTTTTCGATAGATACTGAACTTAAAACCTGGGCTTTCCCTATGTACCCGCACATCCAAAAACGGAATTGAATTGTCTTGTTCCACTTCTAAAGTAAACTTAATGGAGGGGACTTGATCATTTAATTGAAGGAGGAAGTTATCCAGGTCACGATTCATGGGCCAGATACACAAAATATCGTCGACGTACCGCAACCAAGGGATGCCAACCCCCAGGATTCTCGGAATGTAAGTAATTTCGAAAAACTCCATATAAATATTGGAGAGGAGGGGCGACAAGGGGTTGCCCATGGCCATCCCAAAAACTTGTTGATAATACTCGTTATTGAAAGTGAATTTACAGTCTTTGATGCAAAACTTAATAAGTTCCAAAACAATGTGTGAAGGTAGTGGCAGGTCATACTTATGTAATTCTTGGGAGAGAAAGTCAAGCATATCATCAATGGGCACTTTTGTAAACAATGAACAAACGTCAAAACTGATCAATCTATCGTTAGTTTCAGTACGTGCATTATTCAATTTTTCAGTAAGATTCATGGAATTTTTTACATGTGAATCAGAGATAGTTCCGAGAATTGGGGACAAGACTTTGACAAGCCATTTGGAGAGTTTATAAGTAATAGAGCCCACCGAGCTAATAATAGGGCGCATAGGGTTGCCAGGTTTGTGGGTTTTAATAAGACCGTAAAGGTAGGGCAGAGAAGGTGAAGTGGACATGAAAAGCGGAATTAAGTCCTTATGATCTTTGAGAATGCGTTTCAAGCCACTATTAAATGATTTGATGACGTCATCCTGCGGGTTCTTCCTAAGTTTGCTGTATATATATATATATATATATACAGTATATAGTTTTATACGGCTTTAGGGTCAGAAATGGAGAAGAAAATGTTAAAAAATGAAAATTTTTGCCTTTAATTTTCTATTTTGGTACAAAAGCATAGTAAATTAGATATCAATCGATAGCTATTTTAATTTTCTATCCAAAAATGTACATTTAATGAGGTTATAATAAAATGCAAGAAATACATAACCGAAAGACTTCCGAAAATCGACAATTTTTTATAAAGAAAAGGGGAAAATTGGTTTTGTAGGCCTTGGGGGTCCGAAATTTTCATCAAATGGAAAATAATTGCTATTTTCTTACTTAGAACGACAGGCATAATGATATTAGGATGTTGGACCCGGGAAAAAAAAAGTTGGTCAAAAATGGGAAACCCTAGGCTGGCCAGGCATCTCGAAAACTCTGGCCCTTGATTTTGGCTGTCTTCTTCTTCTTCTATGGGGGGAGGGCGCTTTTGCGGGCATTCACCCATGGCCCCTCCTTAGTGCATAAAAAAAAAGAAGTTCCGTGAGATTGAGGTTTATCTAATAACACTGTTCAACAATGATTTTGTCTCAGGAAAAGTTTTATGTCATTATTATAGTTTTTAACGCTGATTACAAAAATGGTCTTATTATTTTCCTATTACGTACACACAGTTTGAGAAATTTCCATTTTTTTTGTTTTGTTAAAAATATAAAATTTTTGTAGTAAAAGTTATTCATTTATTTTATCTCGCAATTCTGATCACGTGTGATGTTTGTCTGATCACGTCGTGTGTATTGCTACTCTTATAGTATGTGTGATGTTAATATTTTTGAATATTTTGTATAATATTTAATTAATTATATCCAATATTATACATATTATATACAATAATTGTATAATATTTAAGATTTCATGGAAACCATGCGTGATACCCCAAAATGAATAATATTTTCGGAATCAGCAGCGTCAACTTCATATAGATCAGTTTTGTTTGTTGCCGAGACAGAATAAAGGTAAAAATTTGTTGTTCACTGTAATCTATGCGACATTTTATCAAACGCCTTTTGAAAACAGAAATATATAATCTCTACTGTTCTCTCGTCATATATATTTACAATACCCTAAAAATAATTAAGCAAATTGGTTAGACAAGAACGACTACGTCGAAAGCCATGCTGAGAACCTTGAATTAAATTACTCATTTCCAAGTGATTAACTATTTTGGCCCTGGAACGATCGTCTCCACGATCTTACCATCAACTGAAATCGGACGATAATTTCTGAGAAGCAATTTGTCCCCTTTTTTAAATATTGGAGTAATGTTTACAAGTTTCCAAACGGGACGGAATTTCTTGAGATTGTAAAGATTTATTGTTATTATTAAATATAAGAGCGAGAGGAAAGACTTAACAATTCATTTCTTTAAGTACCCTGGGTAGAGACTATCTGGACCTGGAGTTTTATTAGGATTAATTTTACCTATGGTCGAGAGTACTTCACTTTCACCAATGATAAAATCGTGAAGCTTTAAATGATCATCAATAAGCATGATCGCGGGAAGGGAATCAGTTTTTTGCTTCGCCTTTTTAGTAATTTGTACGCATTTTCATCGAACAGATTATTTGTTTCTTTAAATTTGAAATACGCGTTCCTTTTTAACGTTAAACGACTTTTAATTTCAATGATTCCCAGACTCTTTCTTCCTCCATACTACCTAAACTGTTTTCAGATTTTGGCGAACCCTCGTAGAAAATGTACACTAAAATGCTATTTCCCTTAATAATATTATTCACAACACGAATTAAAAGAAAAAAATAAAGTGGTGTTGTTGATTTACCTAGTCCGGGAAGAAAATAAACTATAGGTTTTTTATGTAAATAGATCTCTAAGAATATGCAGGGTGTCCCATAAGTCCCTTTATCCCCTGGTTGCATATATATATATATATATATATATATATATATATATATATAGGGCGTCCCAAAAAAATGTATACACACTTTAAATAATTATAAAGGCAGTGTTTATTAAAATACATTTCATTTTCAAAATGTAATAGAATCTACAGACATTATTTAATTGTTTTGTCAACGCCTGTTTTCAAACTGACGTCCGTTCTGGTCCAGGCACTGCTGATAACGCGAAGCAATGGAATCGCAAACATCACGAAACATTTCGTTTGGTATTTGTGTGCATTCTCGTTCAATGGCTGCTCTCAATTCAGCGACTGTTGCAGGTTTTATAGCGTAGACTTTGTCTTTTAAGTATCCCCATAAAAAAAAGTCTAGTGGTGTGAGGTCTGGTGAACGCGGAGGGTATTCTACGAAACCCCTTCGTCCAATCCACATCCACATCGTGCCAAATACCACTCGCAATACTCCACTCTTCGGTCCGGATCATCTTCATTAAGCATGGACTAATCTTGGAATGTAACTTTTCCATTGACAGCGCTTCAAAATGCGTTGGACAGACGATTCTGAAATTCCTACCTCACGACTCGCTTGCCGCACAGATTTTCTTGGACTTTGGTGATACGTTTCCAGTACTCTTTCTTGCTTTGTGAGGCTTGTCGATGTCCGTGGTCTTCCGGAACGCTTCTTGTGGACATTCTGAACAGTTCCATCGGCTTCAAACTTATCTCTAATTCGAGTGATGGTAAGTCGCGTTGGTGGATCTGTTTGAAACTCCCTCCTAAACTGTCTTTGCACTTCAACTGCGTTTTCACACTTCCAGTAGCATTTTAGAATGAATTTCCTTTGTTCAAAGCTTAGTCTGACTGCCATTATTAATTCTAATGGGTTTAACTTGGAAAGAAAGAAACATCAATTGAGCTATCAGCTGTTAAAGTGTGTATACATATTTTTGGGACGCCCTGTATATATATATACACATACACAGGGTGTTTCAGGAGGAAAGGTCAATAATTCGGGAGGTGATAGTATCGGTCATTGTGAGAAAAAAAGTTCATATGCTTATGTTACATGCTTCCATGGTTCAAGGTTATAGGGGAGGGAAGGGGGAGGAAGAGCTGCGCGCGCATCAGATTCAAACAGCTCTCTCTTCGTAACCATTCAGAATTCATATGAACTTTTTTTCTCACAATGACCGATACTATCACCTACCGAATTATTGACCTTTCCTCCTGAAACACCCTGTATATTAGGGTGTGTCACTTTTGGACTTTTTTGAAAAGTTATGGTGCTTACCTCTTATATTGTGACAAATTGACCAAAAACCACGAATAAACCAAAAGAAAGACAATTGGGTAATATTTAGGGTCCCCGCCCCCCATTTGAAAAATAAGCCCCCTATTCACACAAAAAAATGGTGATTTTTGGAGATATTTTTAGTCATAGTTTCCTTACTAATCATCGTATTTAAAAAAATTTGCTGCCAAAATGTAGAGAATAATAATGCGCTTCAATCTGAATAGTTTTTATTAACCTTTGAGTTAAATTTATTAAACTTTTTATATCTCTTTGGTCATTCTGATGCATTTTCTAAGAGAAAAATGCTGCTGTTTTATATCTTTGGAAGATCTGAACTGCAATAAAATATTATCTTATATACTTTGGATGTCACCGCTATCCATAGAGCATCATCCCAATGCAGCTCTGCGGCAATGGGCTTTGAAAACATAAATCAAAAAAAGCAGATGGGCTTAAATGAGCAACACTTTTTTGGTTCAGAGATTCAAAATGGGAACAACTTTGTACATGTTTAGTAGATTAAAATTAGTAAATTTTGAAAAAACAAAAAATGACAACTGTAGACTTAAATTTTTATTAATCTAAAGAAATATGCAAAGCCCCATCGGTTTTTGTTATTTTTTATTATGAAATACAAACACAAAACAATTTTAATTAAATAGAAACAAAGTGCTATTCTTGAAATTATAATGAAAAATTGTAAATGAAATGAAATTATAAATGGAAATAAATTACAAATTCAAGAGACCTTGTTTGGAAAACGAGAAACACGCCTTTTTTCCTCTACAACTCGAAGCAATGCCTGAAATTCGCCTTCATCCCTACATGAGCCATGAAAATCCTACAAAAGTTTGATACCCCTTTCTGCAGTGTCATTAACAACCTTAGTTGAAGAGTATTCTCTTCATCCGTTGAAAATCATAGTTGCTTTCCCACGTTACAGCTAGAGTCCTTATCCAATCTCCCGTTGAACCAAGGACTTTGAATACAAACCATGAGTTTGGACCAAGTAATTGATGAATTTTAATTCGTTCTTTTAGGATGGGAAATATCGGCTTACCCTGTTTGAATTCTGGTGGTTGATTGAAAGAGGAAAGTTTTTTGGCCACCTTGTCCTTTTCACTATGAGGTAAATCTCCAAAGAGAGAAAGGGTTACAAGTTCTTCAGATAGGTACTAGTAATGACCTTTTAGGTGTTGAGAGCAGCTTCCGCTACTTCCATGTCAATCTTTTTGTACTGAACTAATTCGTTGTATAGGAGGAGGTCATTTTCAGGAGCCCCAAGTGGGTTGGTGACTGATAGCCAGTACTTTACTTGGAGTAGATCAGCGATATAAACAAGCATACTCTTTCCAGCTTTTTTATTGTAACATTATCATATCCGGCTAGGTCTGAAAATGCTAACATCTTATTCGTGTACAATATGACAGCCATCCATCTGGCGTGATGGAGAGATCCTGGCTTGATCCAGTGTATTCCTCTGGCAGGAATTTCTCCTAAAACGAGCATAGTTGTTTCAGCTACCTCTTTGTAATCATCCCTAGGAAAGCTCTGTTTATCTTTGAGCAAATCTGTCATAAAATCTATGACGCATTTTTTCAGGTCCTTGAGATGTCTGGCATTGATAGATAGCTGCTTGAAGGGTTGCTTAGTATCTAGCTTCTCCCATATAACATCTCTGAAGGTCTCGAAAGATTCGTTTTCGGGTGAAGTAGATTTTCAAAATACCTTTAGATACACTGCTGACAAAACTCGTTCTGCCATATTGGTGGCGACAAGAGAGCCATAATAATTTTTTTCCAAAGAGGTCTTCCAATACTTTACAAGCCCCTTTTATCCAGCCAGTATTGGGTGTAGCAGTATCGAATACCATTCCGTAAACCTTATCCTGTAATTTCCATTCTTGGATTGTGCTGAAAACAGTACAAGCTTGTGTCGATCCAGTTGAGACACTGATATCGGGTATCGAGAGAAGTTTCTCAACATTCTCTCCCGATATAAGTATTGCCAATCGATCCTGCTTTCCTCCTGAAACATTCAGTATCATTTTGCTGTCCCAGTGGACTACACAATATCGAGGTGGGTTGAACGACTCTTTAATCGTGTGAGCAGTAGCTTTCCTCGACTTCTTCGCAGCTCGCGCAGAAGTACTTTTCGATAATGACATCTCTTTTAAATCTAGTCCACATTCAGTTGCTACCACAGATGAAAATGTCGAGCGTTGTCCGAATGATAGTCCTAAACGATCAGCTGTATTAGATATTAATGTTGACTGTAGTAACTTAGAACGTTTTGATGGGCCTGGGCTCGGAGTAAAATCATCTTCACCATTACTTAAGTCCACTAACTCGCCTTCAGATGATTCAAGTTTGTGTGTCTTCTTCGAATGCCTTTTGTTCTTTTTCTTTCAACTTTCTTCGTTCTTCACCTTCTATTCTAGCAGTCTCTTTGATCAGTTTGGCTGCATAAGCTTTATCGATCGGACTCAGAGAATATATTCTAGCACTTCGCTGATCTTCCAAAAAGCGAAGATCCTCATTCTTCTGTTGTATAGTTCTCAATGTATCATTTTGGATCTCATTACATACATTTTAAGTTGATATATAAAATAAGTTATCTAAACGAGACAGAAAAGATGTTTTTTGGGTTTCATAACATTTCTTTTTTATATTTTCACCCAACTTCTCATGCTCTTTTATCAAATCCCAACATTTTTTTGGGTCCTTTCTGCTTTCTAACGGATTTTGATGGTATGCCAGCCATAATCCACACCTTTTCTACCTTATCTAATACTCTCAAAATATTTTCTTCCTTTGACACATTGTCGCTTTTCATTTGATCCCTTCTCAAGAAGAAAAAGTGACTGAGAACTTCACTATTCGTTGGAAGCATGCTTCCTTCTCTTGTGCATATGTCTTCCACTAACTTTCCCAATAAAGAAACATATTTTCTTAGGTCTGTTCTTAATATTGGCTTACTGTTAGCCATGACTATTGACTAATTTTAATAAACTATGAAATTAAGCAAATCTATAATAGAATTCTGAAAGAAAGGCAAATTTATCATACATTTGGTTATATTTGCAAACTTTTTGTAGATAAAACCTGGAAATACTGTAAATAAGTGTTATAAAAATGAAAACAGAGGGAAAAATTTCATAAGGTCCACTCAAATATCAGCACCGTATACAACTAAAATACAGGGGTTAGACAAAATAATATGAACACCCGCCGATTTCACCGGTTATCTTTACGGACTGCTCAGACACAAAGTAAACGGTCAAATGACTGGCAAACCTATTTAAATGCGTAACAGTGTGTATACGTCATGTTATAACCCTCACGTTGTTTTTACAGATCTGAGTGAATTATGAATTAGCAGTTATGAAAGACCTGTCAGACTTCCAAAGAGGGCAAATTGTTGGAGCGCGGATGGCTGGTGCATCGGTGACGAAAACCGCTCAGATGTTCAATGTATCCAGACGAACTGTATGCTCATGTCTGCTGCATACCAAAACCATGGAAAGACAAGCACCGACAAATGCAATAGTGGACGCAAGAAGAAGCTGTGTGATCGAGACCGCCGGGTGCTAAAGCGCATTGTGACAAAGAACCATAAGACCACAGCTCCAAAAGTGACTGCAGAGCTTAACCAGCATCTTGCAAGCCCGGTATCGACCAGAACTTTACGTCGCGAGCTCCATGGAGCTGGATACCATGGGAGGGCTGCAACTGCCAAACCCTTCCTTTCGCACATCAACATTGAGCGGCGCAGAAAATGGTGTAATGACCATAAGAATTGGTCAATGGACCGGTGGAAGAATGTAGTCTACTCCGACGAATCCTCCTTTACGCTATTTCCATGTTCCGGTCGAGTTTACGTCTGGAGACAGCCTAAAGATGCTTATGACCCCGACTGCCTGACCCCAACCGTTAAGCATGGAGGCGGATCTGTGATGGTTTGGGCAGCAATATCGTGGAATACTCTTGGCCCAGCTGTAGTACTGCATGGTAGGGTTAACGCCCAGGTCTATCTGTCAATATTGGCTGACCAGGTCCATCCCATGGTCCAAACGCTGTTTCCCAATGGCGGCGCCGTCTTCCAGGATGATAATGCACCAATCCACACCGCTGGGGTCGTTAAAAACTGGTTTGAAGAGCATGTTAGTGAAGTAGAACGCTTGGATTGGCCTCCACAATCCCCGGATCTTAACATTATCGAGCATCTGTGGTGTCAGTTGGAGCAGCAGGTCAGAAGCCGATTCCCACCGCCGGCGTCTTTGGAGGAACTGGAGCAGGGTTTGCTCGAAGAATGGCTCAGGATTCCTCTAGCCACTGTCCAAAAGCTGTATGAATCAATTCCCCGACGCATTGCAGCTGTTATTGCCGCTAAAGGAGGACCAACTCCATATTAAGAATAAAAACCGCCATTTATCAAGGTGTTCATATTATTTTGTCCAACCCCTGTAGTTTTATAACGTTCACAATAAGAGGATACCTTTATTCTCTACATTTTCGTAGCAAAATTTTTGAAATACGATGATTAGTAAGGAAACTATGACCAAAAATATCTCCAAAAATCACCATTTTTTTATGTGAATAGGGGGCTTATTTTTCAAATGGGGGGGCGGGGACCCTAAATATTACCCGATTGTCTTTTTTTTGGTTTATTCATGGTTTTTTGGCAATTTGTCACAGTATAAGAGGTAAGCACCATAACTTTTCAAAAATGTCCAAAAGTGACACCTTAATATATGGAAATGAACTCAGAATGGTCCCCTGAGGTGTTTTATGATACACACAGACCGTGCATGGAATAAGGAACCCGTTGCCCACGTCGGGCTAGCATCATGAAAAACAAAAACTATGGTATTTGTCATTTACCATTACTTATTCGGACTATAGTGGATTAAATTATCCCAGAAAAATTCCTTATTCCATGCACGGTCTGTGTGTATCATAAAACACCTCAGGGGACCATTCTGAGTTCATTTCCATCTTGAAACGGACATGTTATGTGCCTTGAAAAGTGGACGCTTAATTCTGCCAGTTGAGGTTTAAGTTTTGGTTTTTGTCTAAAAATATAATAGTTACCCCTTTTTCTTTGATGTATTCAATCTGACGTGAAGGCATCGAGTCTTTTGCTTATATTGGGGTTCTAAATGTAGCAGAGCTAGGCTGCTTTAAACCCTAGATCAATGTCCCAAAGCTGGATCCTGTCTGCTTTGCAGATAGCTGGTGAGGGAAGCTATATTTATGGGACCTCTTTGCGAGTGACCCGTTGCCCACGTCGGGCTAGCATCATGAAAAAGAAAAACTATGGTATTTGTCATTTACCATTACTTATTCGGACTATAGTGGATTTAATTATCCCAGAAGAGTTCCTTATTCCATGCACGGTCTGTGTGTATCACCCTAATATATATATATATATATATATATATATATATATATAATATATAGGTTCAGGGATACTCAATACTTCTCTCTGTACATTTATCTGGTATTATCAGCACCAGATACGACTGCAATGACAGTTCAAGTGCCAATAGTACGCATAAAACACGTTACTGTACCAGTACCAGTGTCATCTAAGTAATTGGTATCCTAATGCCATTTCTAACACTGGACTTGTGTAAAAAAAAAAAAATCTTGTAAAAAGTAGAATGATTTTGGAGTTTGATTTATAGGATGGAAGGCCTAAATAGATTACTGTATTCTGAAGCCGTGAAAATCGTATTGGTAAACTGCAGAAATCACTTAATAAAATTTGACATTGCTGGAGATCTGTGTAACTGTAGATACTGTTTTATGGTAAGAAATTAAAAATTACTTATCTTCGTGATGTATTTTTACGCAAAGCTTATAAATTCAGTTGTCATGTATCTTAAGGTATACATACCCCAAATTACGATTAAGTCACTTGGATAGATATTTTCAGTAATTTTATTCATTCTCACTAGACATACCATATTCTACAGTACATTGAGGAACGAACTGTTCATTTTTAATGCTACTTCACACCGATTATGATATCAATAAAAACACTCCATAAACGCCATGTCATTGAATTATATAATGGGGGCGTGAAAATTTTACTTCAATTTGAAGGGCACTATGCGTGGAAAAGTTCAAGAAACGTTGACCTAATCCAACATAACTACCTAATACATTCTAACTCGCAGTGTCAGTGAAGGTAATCTGTTCATAATTTTGTTTAGTTTCCGGTTGTACAGCCACCACCAAATTTTGGTTTAACGCCGTTATTAAAATGTGACCCGTCAAGCATAATCACGCCTTGTGTGACTTTCACCCCCCAGTACAAGTTTCTCGTATAATACAACTATTTCATGTGCTTATATACTTCTATTCTTCGATGGTGTAATAAATGTCATATAAGGGGTTCCAAAAAACCTTAGCCCCCCATTTGCAGCTTACATGTTTACTTATATCGAAATAGTTTTTAGTGATTATAAAAATATATAAAATTCTTTATTTATTGCATGTATTAAAATTACTGTAGCTGATAAAGTGATAAAATAATGGCTTCTTAATTAATTGGTGATTCGGAGAGGCAACGTGTGATAGATCGCATACGAGCAATAACATTTCGGGAAGCTCGTGATGCTGGAGCCACCTTTATAACACGTTCATGGGTTGCCAAGTAGTTGCGAAGAAGTGAGGACTTCGTCAAAAGAAATTGGAATAAAACTTTGGATGAATGTGAAATGGATACAACCAAATCTGGGCCCCCAAATTTGCCACTCTCTCAGGAAACAAAGGACATCATTGAAAGCGGTACACGTAAACGTATAAACAGCTGTGCTAAACTTTCTAGAGAGATCGAAGTGTTGAGAGGAAAGATCGTTAGTGGTGAGATCATTCGACTGTACCGTCGTAGGCAAGGTTTAACTTGGCATGAACTTGCAAAGCCAAGAAAAACTCAACTTAACATCGATGACAGAATGTGGTTTGCTCATTATCTTGAAGATTGGGATGTGGATGATTTCATGCATTTAACTGTCTCCGATGAATTTTTTGTTTACGTAACACGTCCGCCTAACTACCAAAATAATCGAGTGTGGGCCACAACACCAGATGAAATCGATGACAATGAACATTATCGCGAATTATTAAAAAGTCCAGACTGTGTTGGTGTGTTTGTTTTGTTCACTGCAAAGAAGCTCATGTGGCTGCTGAAGCCAAATGGTCAGAGTTGGGATGGACAGTATTTTCGCGATATTATTCTATCCCAGCATGTCATTCCTTTTCAAAGAAACCCAAACAATGTTATGGATGTCGATCAGGTCACACTTCTGCACGATAAGGCCCCCTGCTTTAAGGCATTAGCCACTCAACAGTTGTTGCGGAACCATGAGATCGATTTCTTTGGAAATGAAGAATGGCCAGGAAATTCTCCTGACCTGAACGTCTGTGAACACATTGGATCAGTTATAAAGGACAAGGTTGAATGTCTCTTGTTTCAAGAACCTGCAGCAAATCGATTTTCGATTGATACAATGACGCAACACATTGAAATTGTTTTAGCAAATTTGCGTAACGATCAAGATCTATTCACGTCACTTTTGGCAAGCTACCCAAAGCGAATTCAGGCTGTCTTGGAAGCCAATGGCAGGAACATCAAGTTTTAATTGTTTCTCATTAAATGCAGGATTAAATTCTCTTTTGTAAGGTATGTTTAGTTTTATTGTACCTCTAATGGTTTAGGCCATGGGCGAGGGGGCTAAGGTTTATTGGAGCCCCGTACTCTACGTTGTTTTGCAAATAATGACAACACTAGGGTTGCCAACCGTCCTTTTTTGTAGGTTTTTTGTCGTTGTCCTTTAATGAGTTCGGAAAGGACGCCATTTGTCCTTTTCTGATAACAATCTTGTTCCAAACAGTTTTGTAACAAAACTTTTGTTTAAAAGGAAATAATTATGAAGTCTTAAGTCGAGTAACATTTTATAAGTTAATTCTTCACTTAAATGTTTGGATGCTACAGAAAATAAGATTATAGGAGACTTCAAAGTATTTTATAATTCCGCAATAACATATTTAAAACAGAGGTTCAATTGTGACAAAAATATGATTTAGGGAAAACTATCAAATCTTCGTTTCGTAGACAATTCATGCCCACAGTATCGGCACTTTATTGAAGTAGTTGAAGGTTTAAAATTAAACGAAAAACTAAATTTAAATATGAATGATCTTTTTGAAGAGCTTTCATTAATTCGAAACAATTTGGAAACGATTTCAAGTTCTAAACTTTTTACGGATTGTACAAACACAGGCAGCAAATGGCACCCGCTATTGAAACATTGTGATTTCAAATTTGTGAATATTTTCAAAGTAGTATCTTTTGTTTTATCTATTTCTGGAACATCCGCATAATGCGAAAGAATTTTCGGTGCTCCTTTAGTATGCGGTCTACAAATTCTGCCGCGCTCTACTTTTTTCAAAGTGCAGTCTACAGGTTTTTTCGTTAAATTTGTGCCTGCTCACGCATTTTGCCGCTCTTTTTTTTCGCTAAATGACTCACTCACATGACTTAGACCCTATTTGACCTTGAAATTCAAAATGATTGTTTAACATCAGTAGCTTGAGAAATTTGAAGCAGTAAAGTTGTAAACAATTCAATTGCCGGTGCTACTATAGTATGCGGTCTACCTACGATTGGTTAGGTTTAGTCAAGATATTTTCGTTAAAACTAACGAAAATATCATGACTAAACCTAACCAATCGTCAAGGGCGACTGACATTGGGATGTAAACAAGCAATTAGTAAACAAGCTAAGAAGGTATACTTACATTTAAACTTTTTGTGTTTTTAACTTTTCAATAAATTTTTTTCCTTACATTTAAACTTTTTATGTTTTTAACTTTTCAATAAATTTTTTTCAAGTAAGATTGTCATTTCAACCTTCTTTAACTACATTTAAAAAACAAATTGGTGTAGACCGCATACTAAAGTGTGAATTTGTATGTAGACCGCATACTAAAGGAGCATCGAATTTTCAGTGATGAACGCTAAATGGCGTGATGATAAAAACCGATGTTCGGTTGAACTAGTAAAAAGTGAGCTTTTTGTTTATTTCAATTTAAAGGATAATTGTTTGGGTTTTGCGAAAAAAATAAAAAATTATACTCTTTTAGTGGTCTGCAAAAAATCAAGAAAACTATAAATTTAAAAATAAATAAACATTAAGTTACCATAAATTTTGTCAATGCATGACTCAATGGGTCAATATCTGAACATCAATAAAAATATTTCCTTTAAGAAAATATGCAATAAAAAAGCATGCAGTATAAATTGTAATAAATTATAAATAAAATTTTACTTCTTTCCCTGACCCTGTAGACAGTATATTGGAATTGATGTTCTTGTCCTTTTTTCAAACGTCATGGAGTTGGCAACCCTAGACAACACTAACAATAATAATAATAATAATAATAATAATAATAATAATTATTATTATTATTATTATGATGCGAGTCCCTGGCAATCATTACATCGTGAAAAAAAGTTATATGGTCAGGAAATTACACCATAAAATCTTTATTATATACTGCGAGTAATTTATATTTCCACACAAGGACTAATTATGCTTGACAGGTCACATTTTAAGACTGGCGTTGGGCAAAACTTTTTTTTTATAATTGAATTGAATAACCTTTATTATTATTAATAAAATAATACAGTACTTTTACAATGACATAAATAATTGTGAAGCTGGACTACTTATTTAATCTGGCCCTTAAGCTTTAGGCTTTACTGGGCTCTTAATTAATAATAAACCAGTTATTATTATTAATAATCATAAATCATGAATAAGAATTATTAATTTGGGGTGTGTATAATCTTAAAGTACATATTGTTATCGATATAACAAATACAAAATCCCTCTACTGAATGGAATTTTGTTTACCTGTATGATTTTGAATAGTGGTTTGTGATAACTAGCAACATGTTGAACCAATTTATTTGGTGTATCAATGCACGTGAAGCATTACAAATTCAAAATGGTGGTAATTTTGGATTAAAAATGTACCTTTCGCCGTTTTTTGTACATTTTGGTTATGTTTTACAGGTATAAAAGCACATGATTATGGTTACATTGTTATTTAAGTGAAACCTATAAATGTTTACATTAATTATGAGATTATGTTACTCATACGTTATAGAAATATTGTTTTACATTGTCAGATACCAATGGCAGTAACGTTTTTTTCTTTCTGTTTCAGGTTGTTGTGTCAGCTTTGTAGACTTCGAGTGAAACTACTACAATGAAACACCTGGCAACTGAAATTCCACCCAAAAGAGCAAGATTAAACATTGACAACATCAAATGCTCTATCTGTCATGAAGAGAAAGGAGGGTCACTAGTGACCAATTCATTTTCTAACTCCTATGAAAAGATAATTCAATATGTTAAAGATAGGGCAGAATATGGAGACGAGCCATATCCAACAGTCTATTCCCGCCCAAAAGGCATGACCTCGGTCCAATTACAGGAAAGCAATGCCGTCTGGCATAGAGACTGTTATGCAAAAACATGCCACAAGAAAATGCTAGAAGCTGCCAAGAAGCGGTTTGAAAAATTTATGCAGGTAGGGATGAATCCATCATACAACAAATTCCCAGGACGTCCAGCGAAACCAACATCCTCCTCCTCATACTTAGGTACACCCAATGAGGATCGTCCCACCAAAGCGTATACAAGATCATCATCAACCCCCTACTCATAGTCCTTGTGTTTCTTCTGCCAAAAAGCTGACTCAAGAATAGACTGCACGAAGTGTCTACATTTGATGCAGGAGAAAAACTAAAGACTGCAGTGAATATATCTGGATTAGATACTCTAAAGGTTAGGCTGAGAACAGCTATTGATCCAAAAGATGCACAGGCCATTGATGTGAAATATCACCTGAAATGTTGGGTAGTAAATGTAGAGCGTGCCACTTCAAGGGAAGACAGATCATCAACAGAAGGTTCAGGTAAGCAATCAGAACATTCGACAGAAAACCAGAAGGCAATCCTTGCTGATATTGAATTCCTTAGCCTTGTAGGGACTCTTTTACAAGACGGATCAGTTTTTGAAATGGCAGATTTACAGCAAACATACACCTGTATTAGAAGTGTCAATGGCATTGTTAATGCTTTCATTGACATGAGGGCACTAAAGAACAGAATAAAAGAGCACTTCAGTGATGTCAATTTCGGAAAACCTTTTCACAGAAATGAATCAGAGAGAGTCTTTTTGAAAGCTGCAGGGGATGCTACCATAGAACAAATGATGGAAGCAACAGAAACAAATAACATGAACATAATTTTCAAGAGTGCCAACATTTTACGTTCAGCAATTGCAAGCAATTGTTCTGAAGAATAGTCTTTACAAAGAAGTCTTGTAGGAAGTGATGATCATGTACCTCCGGAGTTGTATTCTTTTTTTAAGATGGCTTTTGATTGGGCCGAAGACCTGTGTTGAAAACAAGGTTCGTGATGAGAGAATTCACAAAGAGGTTATCATCATCTCTGATGTGATCATGCAAGCATATAGTCTGACAGGCAAGTCAGTCACAACCCATAAACATGCCGTACAACGTTCCATTCACAAAGAGAATGGCCACTACAACTTGGTATTAGCATAGGAGTTCACCAGTCAACCCGCAGCAGACAGCTTGTTGATTTACTAAACTCCTTTGGACTGAGTGTGGGCTACTCCAGGATTCTACGCCTTGAGATTCAGCTTGCCACAGAAATATGTGCCCATATACAATTGATGGCTTGTACATCCCACCAGGGCTTGTAAAAGGACGGTTCATATTCTTTGCAATTGACAATTCAGACTTCAACGAAGATACACCCGATAGTAAGCACACAACCCATGCAATAGCCACAGCATTCTTTCAACAAAGGCTCCAAGATGACAAAATGCCAGCTGTCATTCCCTTTCCGCCATCTAGCAAAGCATTTCACCCCCAGTAGAGCAACCACTTGTGTATTGCTCCCTTTCTACTAGAGCAAAACCAAAGTCCCCAACGTATGAAACCTTCGTGGTAGGTGAGGACAAGAACCTTCTATTAAGCCACAAAGAGGAGGATATAGCATGGCTTTTGTCCGAAACCATAGTTACTGAGTCAACTAATGATCAGTAAGCAAACTCAGATATGAACCAAGTACATATACCTCCATGGGCAGCTTATCATTCCTTGATAAATCAGAGAGAACCTTTAACCAGAGTTTGTGTTTTACCACTTCTGATGGCACCTGCTTCTAACTGGTTCACCCTTCTAACCGTTCCAAAACATGCCCAGGATATCAACACTGCTGTAATAGGACCTGGACGAAGGACAGTCATCACACTTGATATGTACAGATCTACAGAAGCTAAGGCTAACAAAGACCCTAAGATCCACTCTAAGGTTAGCCCGAGAGAAAGGAAAGAGGAGGGGGTTAAAAGAGGAGAATACGGGGTTAAGTAAGTAGCAAAACCTATCATTCTTGGGTTAAAATTCATTCAGAAAAAGAGAAAGAAAGACTCCCCATCATCATCCGCCGGCCACTGCCGACAAGTCGGAAAAATAGTCGAAGACAATAGGAAAGGGGTGAAAGATGAAAAGAAGTAAAATAAGAACGCTTACAAACCATGCAAACACAGTCTTAACTCACTGTCATACCATGTAAACTACAGACATGCAAATAGAGAGGGGATAAGAAAAAAAAAGTAGGTAAAGTAAAACAAAAAGTGGGTTAGTTTACGCTACGAGCTACATCTACGTTCGTATTAGTCTACTTTTTTTTTTTTAATAATAATTTCATTGCTGGCATTATCATCAACAGACTCATCCTCGACCACCACCCACAGAGCTCCTGTTGCTAATTGTTTTCTTTTATTTTAAACAACGTTAATATTTTTAAAATGCCTCTCTAGACGGTTCTTAAACATATTAATGCTGGTAGAGTTCACGACGGGCGCGGGAAGATTATTCCATTTATCAATTACTTTAAACATAAAGGTGGTTTTAGCGATATTAATAATGAAACGTCTGCCACGCAACTTAAATCTGTTATTACGAGTATTGCTGTTATCGAAAGTGAACAGTTTGTCAACATTTACGTTATCGATGTTATTAACGATTTTGAAAACTTCAATAAGCTCCCTCCTTAATCTTCTAGTTTCGAGTGAATGCAAATCTAACTCTTTAATCCTATCTTCATAAGACTTGTTGCGCAATGACGGAATTAGTTTCGTGATACGACGCTGAACCCTTTCTAACCTCTCAATATCCTCACGCAAATACGGGCACCAAAACTGAACGACATATTCTAAATGAGGCCTGACTAGGGACTTGTAAAGGGGCAATATAATATTCTTCGATTTAAATTCGAAATTACGCGCTATGAAGCCTAACATCCTATTAACTTTTGCGCAAGACTCCAGGCACTGGTTCCTAACTTTTAAATCCTTAGATACGCGTACGCCTAAATCTACTTCCTCGTCAACGCTCGCTAACTTTCTGTCATCCATCGTGTACGTGTAATTATTGTTACGAGAACCTATATGCAAAACTTCACATTTATCTACGTTAAATTGCATCTGCCACTTATCCGTCCACTCCATAATCCTATTTACATCGTCTTGGAGCCCATTTCTATCGTTCTCGTTAACAACCTTACCGCCTATTTTAGTATCGTCCGCGAATTTTGACACGTTACTAGTCAATCCTAGATCTATGTCGTTAATGTAAATTACGAATAGCAATGGGCCTAACACTGAATCCTTTGGGACACTGCTACCTACATCCAACCACCCCGATTCACTACCATTAACAACGACCCTCTGTCTCCTAGCACGAAGCCATTCCTCTAACCAGTTAGCTACCTGACCGCGTATACCGTGCGCTTTAACCTTCGCAATTAATCTTCTATGCGGAACTGTAAAGAACGTTTTTTTTAAATCTAAATAAATAACGTCAGCCGCTCTATGCCTATCGTATTCGCGCACTATTTCGTTATAAAATTCTAACAAATTAGTTAAACAAGATCTATGGCGTCGAAACCCATGCTGACTACTATAGGTCAAATCGCGACTATCTAAGTGATCGATCATACGATCCCTAACTACGGATTCCAAAAGTTTACCGACAATTGACGTTAAGCTAATAGGCCTATAATTGCTAGCTACTGGGCGGTCGCCTTTTTTAAAAATGGGCGTGACGTTAGCTAATTTGAAGTCTTCAGGAATAATCCCTGTTTCCAGTGACTGATTAAAAATCTTCGTTAAGGGGCCTACGATAACGTCTTTCAGATCTTTCAGATGTCTAGGATAAAACGCGTCAGGGCCAGGAGCCTTGCTAACTTTTAGCCTGTCGATATAATACGCAATCTCACCCTCGTAAACAGTTATTTTATCCAAAATAGTCTCGCTGCTAAATGGAACGATATCGTCCACATCGGGAACATTATTGACGTCTTCTACGGTAAAAACTGTCGCAAAAAAGTTATTAAAAATACCCGCCTGAGCGTCCACGAGAGGGCCTATATTATATTTTATCGGCTTACGATTATTCACGTAATCGAAAAACTTTTTTGGGTTATGTTTACTATCCGCAGCTATAAGTATCTCTAAATTACGCTTAGCATTCCTAACTGATCTTTTAACCTGACGTCGAAGCTCGATATATCTATTAACGTTAGCTACCGTGCCATTGCGCTTATTAAGTCTATACGCTCTGTTACGCTCGTTTATGAACTCGCTTATTTTCCTAGTTCACCACTTGGGCCTACCATGATTTCTAGCGCGCTTGAGCCTACGAGGAATAAGCTCCCTTTCGATATTCAAGAAACTATCTTTAAACGCCTCCCCAATGCAAATTTGCGTCATTACCCATAAATAAGTTATCCCAGTCCACTACTCTCATCCTATCCGCAAAACTATTAAAATTGGCCCTACGAAAATCAGGGACTTCTATTACGTTACTATCCTTACTATCTCGCCTACTTCTAAACCTTCGACTATATTTTCGCCGTTCGTCATCACCACGTCTAAAATATTGTCACCGAGCGTTGGTTCGGTAACCATCTGTCGTAAAAAATTATCTTCCATGAACTCAATCAATCTCAAACTCTCATCGTTACCAGTAAAAGTCTCGTAATTAACATTAGGGCAGTTAAAGTCCCCGACAACTATACTATCCCGATTATTAATAAAGTTACCAAGAAGTCTGTAAAATCTAGTATCGGTATCGAAGGGTTGAACGGGAAGTCTATAAACAACAACAAAATTGAAACTAAGACTACGCGCCCTAACTTCAACGCATATCGCATTAATTGCTGCCGGAAAATCTATCTTAACCTCGATAGCCCTAATGGAATTACGAATGTACAGCTAAACGCCGCCACCAATCCTATGTAACCTATCATTAGTAGAGAGTTTAAAACCCGGTATATCAAGTTCCCCCAACAAGTCCCGAGTCACGGTATTTAACCACGTTTCAGTGATAGCAACTATATCGTAGTTGCCGGAATAAATTATCGCCTTAAATTCGTTTAATTTATTTCTAATACTACGCGTGTTACAATAAAAGACTAAGTTATTTTTTACCACAGGTCGGCGTTTTAAACTATTTTTCATGTCGGACCCGCGTTTCCCGGACCCACAACGTTTAAAGAAGGCTTCGACCTATACAGCTTTCGAACGTTTTCGTCAATTAACCTACCTAGCCTAGCATTACTTATTTCATTAAAATGCGCCCCATCTTTTATAGAAAGGCTAGGATCACTGAAATCTGACCACAGCTTTACGAAGGGTACATTTTCCTCAGCACAAATCTCTTCTAATTTAGCATTCAAAAATATTGTTTTTGACGTAATCCTGAGACCCAAACCGTGCCTAGGGGTAATACCTAGAACTAAAGACCTATCTGACCTCGCCTTCAGTGACCTAATTAACCCCCTATATCTCTCCAAAAGGTCAGGCACTCTCGTATCGGGCCTATACGAGTCGTTGCCCCCTACCATTGTCACCAACATCGAGTGACGGGAGGCAACATCAATCCTACCCACTTTGTCTCTAATTCTGTCAACCCTGGCCCCTGGGAGACAGACCCTCCTCCTCTTGGTTGGATTCCGTTCAACGAACTCTGTGTCCATATGGCGCACTAAAGAGTCCCCAATTAAAATAGTTTCCCCCTCAGTCACGTCCCTATCCAAATGGGCGAAAGGGTTCGAAACCTCGATAGGGGGGGATTCCTATCACCTAACGTACGTGGCCTAGCTCCACCCTTAACTTCTCTAAATCCGTCCCCATCTACTACTCTCGGACCAACCTTAATCCCTTCCTCAACTCTATCCAACCTTCCCGATAAGCTACCTAAACTAGGAACTAGGTTATGCACTTCACCTTTCAAATTACTAACGTCTTCAACGTTAGCATTGGTTCGGCTTTCGTCAACTGTAGCCCTACCCCTGCCCTCATCAAGCGTTGCAAGTCTTTCCGTTACCTCACGTACACTACGTTTTATGTCAACTATTTCCTCCCTTAAATCGCCAAAGAAACAAACCGATCTCTTGGTAATCGCCATAGGACCGCCGTTATAATCCTTAAAATCCGTATACCACCGATTTAACCCACACCTAATACTGGACGCCTTCTGCGACGGCATCGCGCAAGTTAAATTAGTTTATAACCGCCACAAGTTTAAGTTAAATTAAGCCGGCACGCTATGAAAACTTCTAAATCGCTAAAAACCACTAATATTCAATTACTTAACTATAACTGTGAATATAAACGCAAGTATATAAAATTCAAACCTTTCCAAAAGTAAAGTTATTGGCAATATCCAAAAGTAGAAGCAATATCAGAGAGCTCAAGAAATGCGTCCGTTCAGTACAGAGTCTGGCAGTTATATGAAAAAGCTAAGCAGCTTGAAATGTCCAGGGAAGACTGCAGAGGCAAATGGGTGTTACGCATAGGAGAGCTTCACACAGTGATGGTAGCAGGCAGCCTCATAAAAGGAAGTGGCCTGGATGATGCATGGATAGAGGCTGACATCTTTGGACCATCAACTGTTTGGCAGATATTAGAGTGCAGACAATACAAGAGAGCGGTCAGTGCCCATGCCATCACCCTGCTGGCATTGCTCCCTCTATCAGGATGCTTTTCTTCAAGGATCATCAAGATTTGTACCTATTGTAGATCTCAAGCAACTGGCATTCTCAGTAAATGATGCATGCTATGAGGGTTCAAATGAAACTCTCAAGGCCCACAACAAGATGTACGAGAAGATAAGAGACAGCATCACATGTCTCATGGATGAGTTCAACAAAAAGAACACAGCAATCCCAATGTTCAAGGTATTTCATAATTACATGGAACTTGTACTGACAATACCCGGCTTCATCAAAGCAACGAGACAAGGTAATTGGGACCTCCAGCTAGCTGCCCTAGAAAGTCTGACCAAGTACTTCTTTGCTCTTGACAAACTCAAGTTCACCAGGTTGGTCCCTCTGTATCTCTCTGAAATGAAAGCATTGGAAGAAATTGACCAAGATGTGTGGAGGGAGTTCAAGAAAGGCAATTTCGTGGTAAACAAAAATGAAGTTCCCTTTTGTGCCATTGGCCCAGACCATGGTATGGAACAGTGGTCGGCAACCTCTGACCTGCGGGTCAGTTGTAGTATATAGTATATATATAAAATAATTATTATTATTACAGAAAAGTTTTTTTATTTTAAAATGTTCCGAAAATAGTGTATTTTGATTTAAATTTTGAACACTGACCCATTATCAAATTACCAATAAATCAAATTCATCCAGTTTCAAAAAAGGTTGCCTACCACTGGTATAGAACATGAGAATCGGTAGATGAAGGTTTCTGGTGGGCTGATTGGCATCATCCTCAATGAAAGTGCACGGACAAGACTGTTCTTTACGGCCCCAGAGCTAGCTCGCTTGGCAGAAGCAGCTTCAAGACTGGGAGTTTCACAGAGAGCAAGTAGGCAACGACATTATGAGCTGTCACAAAGTCTCAATAAACAACAGGAAAAGCAGGTGGAAAAGCTAAAAAATGAGATCAGGTCCTTCGAAAATCCATTCACGTTTGATGGAGAAGAGCTTACAAGCCTCATCAGACATACAGTTATGCCAAGCAAAGTAGAGAACGATCTGTGCAGTCAGACACAATTGGGTCAGAAGGCTTACCAGAATCTTGTACATGATATAATCTCTGGGAAGGTGAACCTAAGGGCCCCCATGAAGAAAATGAAATTGCACACCTGGAAAGCTGCAACCAAATCAACATCCCACAAAGTAGGATTCAAAGTCATTGAGTTCAAGGATGAGTGTACACTCTTTGCGCGGTGCCTTATTGTTGCAAGGTCCAGACCAGAAATTGATGTAAAGGCAACTCTTGGAAGATACGAGTTTTCAGTTCATCTCAAATCATTGTTCGACAGCAAGGGAGATTTGCTTCCTACACTGGACAAAAGTAAGCTTATGACTGCTCTTGAATCAGATAGTAATGCTGATGAAGACCTAACACCAACTACAAAGGAAGCCTCAAGTGCCCCTCAATATGTTAAGTAGTAACCAAGCTGGACATACAGTCCCCTGACACAGACGTTCTTGTGCTTTGTACCAGAAGATTCCCCGATCTCATACCTGATACAAACTTCATCACTGGTACAGGACATTCCAAGCGTACCATTAGTGTGAAGAAAATCTATGATAGAGATGCTTCAGCACTGCCTGGTTTTCATGCCTTCTCAGGCTCAGATCAGACAGGACGATTTGCTGGCAACGGACTTTTAAGGCTGCTTCTGATACCGTAAAGGATGCCTTTGCTCAGCTTGGAAAGGACATGGTACCATCCACTGAAATTGAAAAACTTGGAAGAATATGTGTGTCAGCTGTATGAATCAGGAACTGCTCACAAGGATGTTGTTGAGCTGCGCTAGAAGCTATTCTGCAGAAACCAGGCAAAAGGAGAGAAACTTCCTCCAACAAAGATGATCCTTCGGGCACATTATCAAGCCATGATTTGGGAAGCAGATACTGTAGCAAAGCCAAATCTGCCGCAGCCAACAAACTATGGATAGAATATTGAGGAGAACATCTTCACACCTATGCCCACATCAGAACCTCCTGCTCCTCAAGCAATAATCGAACTGATACGATGCCAGTGTTGCAAATGCCAGTGTGAAAAGAGGTGCTCATGCAGACACAGCACAAGCTGTACTGTACAGAAATGTGCAAGTGTGAGGCAGTTGACAATGTTTGCCAAAACACTATTGAAAATAACCTTTTATGTAGTCTTGATGGTACGAGTGTTAGCGATGACGATGACGTATGTCTCTCAAGTGATACAGTTTACATGGTGAGGGCAGAAATATAATATAGAAGAGAGAAAGAAGTTTAACATAAATAGTTAAGATTGTCACAACCTCCATTGCTTTCTATTATAATTATTTCAAGTTTTTCAATATATTTTAATAAAATACTTTGTAAATTGTATGAAGTACACTTTGAACTGTGTTTGCCTTCATTTCCCATTTATCTTTAATGAATAAGTTGAGAGTTAAGGGATCAGATGTTGGAGAAATATTAAAAAAACAGCATCGGATTTGGCTCTTAAAGGGTTAAAATTTGATTTGTGCTCCCGAAGCCACAGAGGAAGATAAAAATTCCCAACATGTTTCATCATACATGTGGACCTATACTGAACATAAAAATGTATGTTGGCAAAAATTAACATTCAATGCACACGAGATTACATAAGGCCCTGGACAAATAGTTTCAATCCAATGAAAATTGGTAATTTTTGAGATGAAGACAATCTAAATTGAGGTATAACATGCTTTAATCTATTTCTGGTCTGATATGACTAGATTTCTTGATGAGTTACTAAATGTCTATTTACCCATTACAAGTTGATGATTTTGTTCTTACATTCGTAAATAAAAATAAAATGTGCCAGTTTGATTGCATCGAGCTTTAGTAGTTTTAGCTCTTCAAATAATGCGCTAGAGTGATCAAGGAAATTGTTTTTTCTGGACGACAAAGATACTGTTTAAAGCGTTATTAGCGGAGTTTCCCGCAAACAAGGGTGCAGTACGTTATATAAGGAAGAACAAGAGTATGATACAGAATTAATAAAACCTATTTACGAACCACATTTCTAAGTTTAAACATTAAATATTATGTGACTGTACAACTCTGCCTACAAATTAAAAGATATTTTTCTTCGATTTAAGATGGTAAACAATTCTACAGTTTTAGAAATTAATCTACAAAAAATATTAGTTTTGAAAAACGGCTGTTTTTGAATCTGTCGAACTTACTAAGCTATCCAAAGGTTAATTTCTGCGATTAAATAAAAAAAACTGACTTTTTCGTTCAAATTACAAAACTGGACCTGCACACTCTATCGACGGATCACAATCGACAATTATTAATCTAACCTAACCTAGTGCAACCCGTGCTAATTTAACCTAACCCACAGCGGCTAACGCCATTTCGTCGATGTGACATTTTACCGAAATTTTTTTTTTAGGGTTAGATTAAGTTAGTTCATTTGTGTCGGTAGAATTTCCCATCGACAAAATGTATATGGATTCGATTTTTCCATCACGAAGATCCTGAGACCTCCCGGAAGTAAGAAATCACCGCATGGGACAAGTGTACTGTAAGGTTGTAAGGTACGAGAAGATTCTCGGCACCATTCGACGAGGAAAATACTCCGGTGGGGACGTTGGGCAGGAGATAGGGAGTGTTGGAACTCCCATTTCTCCTGTCATTGTACACGTTAGCTAATCTTCTTCCGTGTCTCATTTACCCTGTGGACAGTCCTGCATGCTCTCAAACACACACTTCTCCTTTTATTCCTCACTACGCATATATGCATCTTATACACTACACAATCTTTTCAAAATTACAGAAAACAATTATAAAAACATTTTTACGGGCACTCGCCTTTGGTCCCTCCTTCCTGTAAAAAAAAAGGTAAAGCAAGGTGTGTGTGTGTGTGTGTGTGTGTGTGTGTGTATATATATATATGGTTTGAGGTTCCTATCTTATTTTTCTGCAGGAAGGAGGGGCCAAGGGCAATGTTCCCTCTAATTTTTTTTAGTCCGTGTGCGCAAGAAATTTTCGTTGTGCATACATTTAGATTTATGGTGAAAAATTGTGCAAACTTTTCTGAGCGCTATTATCTTCAAAATTAAATATATATCAGGTCATCCCATAAGTAATGTCGTTTTTTTACCTTTATTTCCAAATGAAAATAAAACTGCATCAAAATAAATTGTAATCAATTTTATATTTTCCTTCACTTTCTATGACTCTGCCACCTCTCTTCAAGCATTTCAATTCCATATTGATAAAATTCCTTCGGTTTAGAAGCAAAAAACTCGGAGAGGGCAATGTTGAGAGCCTCGAAACTTTCAAGTTCTTTCTCGTCAGGGTAGTTTTGAAGACTTCTGAATAGGTGGTAATCTGATGGTGCAAGGTCTGGTGAATACGGAAGATGTGGAATTTTTTCTCAACCAAGCTGTACAGTTTTGGCAGTGGTGATTTGAGCAGTATGAGGATGCGCGCTGTCCTGTTGAAACACACCACCCTGCGATTGGCCAAAGAAGGACGTTTTGTTTGCAATGCAACGCTCCGTCTTTGAAGTTGCTGACAGTAGACTTCCGCTGTAATGGTTTGATTGGGCTGCAACAGTTCAAAATAAACCACTCCTTGAATATCCCACTAAACGCACAGCAAAACCTTCCTGGGGTGCAGATGTCCTCTTGGCTGTGGCGTAGCAGATTCCCCAGCACTAACTCACTGCCGATGACGCTTAACATTGTGATGAAGCACCCAATTTTCATCCCCAGTAATGAGTCGATTCAGAAACGGTGCTTGAAGTTGCCGAAAATGCAGTGAAGAGCAAATGTTCACGCGATCTCTACAGTTGTCTGGTGACAACGTATGGGGAACCCACTTCCCGAGTTTCGATACTTTTCCCAGTCGTTGCAGGTGGCGATGAACTGTGGAACCGGTCGAAATTAGTCGCTGGGCAAGTTCTTCAACAGTTACAGCAGGATTTTCTTCAAGTGTAGCTATGAGAAGGTCATCATTGAACTCAGCAGGTTGGCCCGAGCGCGCTTCATCAGTTAAGCTATAGCCACCAGACCTAAACTTCTGGAACCATCTTTGACATTTCCTTACATTTAAAGCTTCCTCCCCATAAATATCCTGAATATTTTTTGCGGCTGCAGTCGCGTTATTTCCTTTTCTAAACTCATAAAGCATTATATGCCTGGTGTGTTCTTTTGACACCTCCATCTTATCCGTAAGAGTAAAATAAACGAAGATTGTTAACACGATGAAACTTCACTTAGAGTGAGAAGTAACATGTCTAAACACATAAAAATTCGAGTTTTCCACAAAATATACAGAGAAACATGTGCAAACACGACGCGAGTTTAGCAATGCAAAAAAACGACATTACTTATGGATGACCTGATATAAATATTAAATACTTAATAAATATTATTTCCATAAGGTGATAGCTTGATCATTACGGTACTATTAAATGGATATTAAAAAACTGTTTACAATATTATATATTCTTAAAAATGAAAACATTTTTTCCATTCTAAAAATAGGAATAAAATAAAAAATAGTAAAATAAAATACAACAAAATAAAGAAATAAAATAAAAATAACATTAATTGAAAATGACTATTTTAGTTATCATTTCTCGAAACAATTTTTAGCATTTAGCAATTTAAAATAGACTATCACGATTAATACGTGATTTTATCCATTCACAAAATAGGAATAAAATAAAAAATAATAAAATTCACTAAAATAAAATATAATCAAAATAGCATTAAATGAAAGTGCCTTTCATTTAAGTATGATTATGAGTTCTCCCTACGATCTTTAGCATTTGCCCATTCCAAATAAAAACTCTATGAAGATTAATAGATCCGTCATCATTCAGGTAACTTTAAATTCGCATGAGCGTGTCCAAATGATTTTCTTTCAAACTGTTTCTTAATTTGTTCTTTATAGAATTCATTAAACTGAAATTTTTGAAATTACTTCATTTACTGTCGTGACTCATGATACGCTTGAGCCTGTGCGCATTTTATTTTGCTGTGCTTGCGCGCACACGCGCACACCTTAGAGGGAACATTGGCCAAGGGTGGAACCCGCAGAAATGCCGTCCCCCATAACCCCATAGAAAGGGAAGGAGAGAGAAGAAATCAAGATCTTAAGTTTTCGAGATGTCTGGACACTCAGTGCTTGAAAGACGAGATCATAGACAGGGGAAAAGATGGATTGAGGAAGTGTTCAAGAGCTGACCAGTTGAGTAGATGAGAGACAGAATAACGATTAACCCTTCCGTTAGAGAGTTGGAAAGAAAAATAATGTGTCGAAAGTCTGGTTCGGCAAGCTTTCCTTAAAGGAGGAAGCATGCATTTTGAGAGTTCAGAAGAGCAATGCGGCGGCGAAGAGAGAGGGATTGAAGTCAGTCAGTAAGAGGCGAGGAATTGATGAGACGAAAGGCCTTTGATTCCACCTTGTCAAGTAGAGCTGTGTGGGTTGAGACACCCCACACATGAAAAGCATACTCCATACAAGGCGGACAGAGACAGCAACTGAGTAGGGGTAAATAAACTGCGGAGTCTGTACAGCACACCTAACCTCTTAGAAGCTGTTCTGGAAAGAGAGTATATGTGATATTTACAGGAAAGATCACGAGAAAATGAAACCAAGAATGTTAAGAGAAAAGTAAGGATTGAGTTGTGTATTGTTGAAGATAAGGGGAGAGTAGTGTGGAAGATTGTGACGAGTAGACAGATGAAGGAACTGAATTTTTGAGGCATTGAAAGCCACAAGGTTTTCCCTACCCCAGTCAGAGATAGTAGAAAATCAGAGGTCAGGTGTACCATAGTCGTCCTACTCGAAGCATGGAGTGACTGTTGAGAGGAACGCTTCGTGAAGCGGATGGAGAAGTGAAGAGTGGAATCATCGGCATAGGAGTGGATAGGACAGGAAATGTGACTTAAAAGATCACTGATGAATAAAAGGAAGTGGGTAACAGGACAGAGCCCTGAGGAATACCACTATTAACAGCTTTAGGAGAAGAACAATGGCCATCTACAACCCGCAGCTATAGATCGGTCAGAAAGGAAATCAGTGATGAAAGCGCATATATTGAAGGACAGAAACCGAAGGAGGGCAGTTTTGAAATTAAGGATTTGTATCGGATTCTATCAAAAGCTTTTGATATGTCCGCGCAATAGCAAAGGTTTCATCGAAATTCCGAAAGGAGGATGACCAAGAGTCAGAGAGATGTGTAAGAAGACCGCCAGTAGAGTGTCCCTTGCAGAACCCATACTGACGATCTGAAAGAAGATTGTGAATAGAGAAGTGTTTAAGAATCTTCCTATTAAGGATAGATTCAAAAACTTTAGAAAGTCAAGAAATCAAAGCAATTGGACAATAGTTGGAGGGTTAAGAGTGGTCACCCTTCTTTGGGCCAAGCTGAATGAAAGCGAACCTCCAGCAGGAGTGAAAGGTACCAGATGAAAGATGAAGACGAAAGAATTTGCCTATGCAGGGTGTCAGCACAGAAACACAGTCCTTGAGAATAACAGGAGGGACAGCATCAGGAGTTTTTAGAGTTGAACCCAGATGTGGCAGAAAATGTTTTTGGAAGAGATTCTAATTTCAAGCATAATTAAGTCAGAGGGGAAAGGAGATGGAAGAACATCACCGGAATTGTCCAGGGTTCATAGGCTATTCTAAGGAAATTTAAAAAATACACACCTGTGACAAAGTACAAAAAAAAACGAGTCAGACTTTCAAAATTAGTAGTATATTCAAAATTAGAACAATTTTTTTAGTACTGGTAACAGTTTTTTCAATATCTGACGCTTCTAAAAACATTGACCCATACCATCGTTGAGTCTTGTGCTTTGTTGGTTCTACATCTCTTCTTACTTTGTCATTCAACCATAGCAACACCGCATTTCTTGGATCAAAGTGTGACACAACTGGCATGTTATTCGTAACATAAATATAGTTCATGAGCACATCTGAAGACAGCTGTGAACGATCGGTTGTTTTGAGAACATTATAGGACTCAATGAGTCTTTCCACATCTGCTGAATGCGGTTTTGCTGCAACAATCCGACCAAGAGCAAAGATCAACACATCAAATTCCTGATTTTCTAACTGCAGAAGTCTTTTCATCAGATTTGAAGTTCCAATACTTTAAACACCGGGTAATGCACAGGCATCTCTGTACTGTAGTGCAAATGTTGCTAAGTCAAGATCCGGAATAATGAAAGCATGGCATTCATTCAATTGTAAGTCAGTCACTGAGGAATCTAAACTTCTCAAGGGGTTCAACAACTTTAAACGATCAGACTCAAAAGCATATCTTTCTTTCAGGAAGTTTATCAAGGATTCAATAATTTCATATTGTACAGCTTTGAAATCACGTGTTGCTGTTGTAACTAATTGATGGCTCACTCTGCTCTTTTTGTCAGTCAGCTGGATGCCAAAGAATGTCAAGTTGTCCTCATCTAAATTTTCTTCAAAAGAACTTTCCTATCCACCAAGAAGCGATTGACTCTTCAATGCATCTATATTGTCCAGGACATTCTGTACTTTGTTATTCCAATCAAAGTAAGTGAATTTATTGTCTTGCAGGAACTTTTGAAATCTTGAATATACTGTAGAAACAAAATGTCTGCAACTATGCACATTGTCCTCAACTTTTTCAGATCAGTAAGATTCTTCAGATGACCCTGAGCAGAAGCATCTTCCGACTGCTCTAAATATGCTACGACTGCTCTGTATGATGATAGAATACCGCTGAAAAGATTGTAATTGGATTCTGTCCAACGAACTTCAAAATATTTCGGAATATGATGTACTGTTAAATTCTTTTCTTTTCCAAACTTTTCCAGTTCTTTGGTGCGAACTGCTGATGTATGAAAAAATATTGAGAGACCACTGCCATCTTGTATCAACATATTCACTTCCTTCACAGTTTTAGAGACTTTGCCAAAGGCCAGATCTGAGCGATGAACTCTACACCAAATTTTGATCAGTGGAAAGTTTGTTTCAGCCATTTTCCTTTCCTTATCTAAAAAGACTTACTAAAATTCAAATAAATTATATCTTACAGACTTGATATTTTGATTTATTTTAAACCATTTTAATATTTAAATATCACATTTAAAAATAGGATAATTATAAAAAAAATAATGAGAGAAAAAATATTCTGAGGAGAGTAAAACCTGCAAAAACTTTTGAAATAAAGGCAAAATGGCAATTTTTTGCATACTGCTATATAGTAAATCATTTTAACGGCATTCCCACCGACGTACAATACGCAACAGGCAAAATATCACAGCAAAAACCCATAAAGCCGCGCGTGTATGAAAAGAGAAGTAATAAATTATATTGAAGTATTAAAATATTTTAGGTACTTTCGTGTTATCCCGGACCCCAGACTTTTTGCCAGATTCGTACGCCACTTGCCAATTTTTTTTAAATGTTAAGTAACTAACCAAATGTAACCTAACCTAACCAGGGGTTGGGTTGGGTTGGGTTATGTTTGGTTAGTTACTTAAAACTAAAAAAAAATTGGCAATGAAATTTGGCAATCTGGCAAAAAGTCTGGGGTCCTGGATAACAGGAAAGTACCATATTTTATACCAAATTTTATAAATATTTAGGAAAAATAAATGTACTTTGATATTCTATATGTTATTTTATTAGTTACCTATTTATATCCTTATATTAGTGTACTCCAACTCAATACCTGGCGTTCTGGCGTCGGAATATAGTAGGTTTTGTAAGCATTATCGTAGAAGCCGTACATGCACTGAGAACCGCTATAGTCGGCATTGACTTATCTTCGCCACCGTCGGTTTCATACGATATACAGTACTAAGTGATTATCCTACTATAATTTCTAAAAATCGACTCTAACCCTACGGCCTACGATAATTGTTGACTGGGTAGAAACTATTTAGTAGGCTTTTGAAAAAATAGGCCTCGTGAAGTTGTGACCTTGACACGCGGAGGATAAGACTAAAATATACAGTATTTTATCATTCTAAAATAAAAAATTGATTGATTTTGTTGTCACTACATAAATATCGTTTTTGAAATGTAGCGAATCTGATGAATTGAGCGCACAGTTGATGAAGTTTCCGTATTATATATTTTTTAAGGCATTAGTTTAAACGTTACAGAAATGTCACATGTCCGTATTGGGTTAAATTTAATAATGCACAACATAATTTTCAAAGATACGCAAAAAAAATTTTAATAATGCACATTTTGTGTATTAATACACGCTAAGAAAGCCTATGCCAGGGTTGAGTTAGAGTCAACAGTTTGAGCGAAGAGTTCAGCTTTATCAGGAGAAGAAACGGCAACTGAGCAGTCAGAACGGAAAATAGGAGGGAAAGGAGAAGTAAAGTTGTGGGAGAGGTTCTTGGCTAGGTGCTCGAAAAAGCGAGAAGAATTAGAATTGGATAGGTTTCACATTTTTGTCTGACGAAGGAATTTCTGGCGAGTCGAAGAACAAGTTTTGCACGATTCCGGACAGAAATATAAGCAGAGTGAGAATCAGGAGTTGAATGGCGAAAGGTACCTTCTGAAAGCCTCCTCTCTGTTGCGGACAGCATTAGAACGAGCAACGTTAAAACAAGTTGTTTTTTTGCATTACTTGTTGGGAATGAATATGGAATGTATGCCTCCACGTCCGTGATGCCTTAGAGCAAGTAGTATAGCCGCAAAAGGTTAGAGTGCAGGAATGTTGCAAGAGATAATGATCAATGTTGCAGAGGGGAGGGAGTATGCAATGAAGGAGTGGGGTATGCAACAACTCAATGCTGAAAAGGGAGTGGGGGGATGCTGCAGGTGCAACAAGGGGTCATGAAACTTGGAGGCGGCGTTATCCCCCAAGAGAAAGACAGGAGGAGAAAAAGGGAGAGAGTTGTTCATCTGGCTCCTGCCAAGTGCATAATAACGCTTCAGCCGACCCGCCGTCCTCTTATAGACCCCTAATCAGCCAGCTGGCTTGTTCAGGTTGAGTTGTCAGATACCACTTTTTATTTTAATTGTTCAGGTATACATTATTATGGAGAGTTGCCAGATACTACTTTTTATTTTAATTGTTCAGGTATACATTATTAGGTTGCCAGATTGTACCATTTATTTAATTAATTCTTAAAAGTTGGCTTAGAATTCCGCTAGTAGGTTTAGAAGGCGTAACCAGCCATTTGGTATAATTGTTTACAACCTAAAGAATTAAATAAAACATTACATCATTCTGTTTATTATAAATATATAGAAAATAAATATACATTTGAATAATGAATTAAAAATAATAGTTTAAGAAATATGAACGAGGAATATGCATATAATCAAAAAATATATCCATCACTATAACAGTATAGGAGAAATATATATATATATATATATATATATATATATATATATACCCTAGATATATAATTATATTATGGAGATATATAGAAAATAAATATACATTGGAATGACGAAAAAACAAAAATAAGAAATAATATAACCATCAACATAGCAGAAATATATACACACAACTAAATAAATAAATACATACACTATCTTCTACCGCGCAACATAAAAAATAAGAAATAATATAACCACCAATATAGCAGAAATATATATATACACAATTATGTTAAATAAATAAATAAATACATACACTTTATTTTCTACCGCGCAAAATAAGAAATCGTATAGCCATCAATATAGCAGAAATATATATATATATATGTTAAATATATAAATACATTTCACTTTTTTTTCAAAATACTAAACTCGCATTTAATCGAGTCTACAATTATATCATTATTGCTCTGCATTACGGAGTATACGCGGTTTAATAATATTTCACCGCTTAAAGTATAGGGAAACCTGTACTCGATATGAAGGGCCTTCATAGCGTTCAATACTATTTTTGTTCCCACTTTACAACCGGTTGGTAAGTTATCTTTAAATACGGCTAGATTACAATCAAACACACGCACAAAGAGTTCATCGTTAGCCACATTATTAAACACAAGTTTATAAACACGCCTTTCCAATCGAGGGTTTATTTCTATTGACGCGAGCTTTTCAATCGTGAACTCATCTTCACTCAACATAGCGGCAATTGAAATAATCTAAGTCGTTACAACTGCTCGTTATATAAAGAAATAGTTCTTCAGGGTGAACGGTGTAGGTGAGCTCAGCCCTGTACCGATCAATTGCTTTGTACCAAAGTTCATGATATTTCAAAGAGTCAAAACTTAAATAAACGTCCAGCTCTAGACCATTCTCACCTTGTTCAGCCCTCCACTCGGTAAACCCATCGGGCAGAGCGGTGTATGCGTATTCAAGTACTGTATAAAAATAAAGCATATCCGTAACACGCGCGTCTAATATAGGTTTCAGCTTGCGGAATCCGATTTCAAACATTCTGTCGAGGATGAAACAGTTTCGCGTAGGAACAAGAGCGTTATTATCAGAAGCATTCTTCCACAACAGCCGTATATCAATGCATGGCCGATCGTTATTTATACACAACGTACATACAATGGCATATGAGGGGGTGTCACTAATCTGCTCTCTTCTTGTACCTACGTTAGCAGGCATTTTATAACGATCTTCACTCCACTTCTCAACTATCACGATTCTATTCATCTCCTCGACACTTAAATAAACAACATTCCGTCTGTTTGTTTGTCTACAATCCGTTTCCAGTACATAGCTAACGATACCGGATTTACGCCTGAACACGCGTAACGATTTCGTCACGGACACATCGTACGAGGCGTTGAGAATGCTGCTCAAAGGAAGTTCCATCGCATTCGAGGAGCGCACGTCCACTCGGCTCAAGCTCTGAGATAACTATGAGGCACATGCAGCGCGACGGTTCGACGGGAGGAGCGAGTCACACTATAATCTAATGAAACGTGTACGGCGCTGATCGGATCATTGTATCTCACTATATTGGGCAGGTGTTTTTTTCCGATACAAGAATTAATTTCGGTTTTAATGTTTTATCACTCCCAGAATACGCACCAGGCATTTTCCTTCAGGATAATTTTCACGAACAAAACACATTTTATAACGTTTTTATTGTTTTACCACTCACCATTTCCACAAACTAAACGTCTTCACACTCCGGCGCACTATTTGAGAGAACATATGCCCATATTTTTCCTTTTTGCCTAGCAAACGATACTCGTCTCTAAAGTCTGTTAAAAACTCACACAGGGCCTTAGCCACAACCTCACTACAAACTTCATCATGTATATGTTAATACAGGGTGTACATAAAGTCAGGATCTATTTTTGTGAAGCACTTGGAAATTATATGGAATTCACTCATAAAATGATAAAGTGGTAACATTTATTAAATAATTAAGAGTAGGATTCGACGTGACGCCCATCAGTATCCCTGCACAGCTCAAATCGTTCCGCAGCATTTCTAAACACATTCTGGAGCATTTGCGGGGTTATGTTATCTGCAGCAGTTCGTATACGTAAGTTTTCAAGACCCGTAATCTTCGTCTGATAGGCGTGCGATTTGATAAAGCCCCATGCAAAGAAATCTAAAGGGGTTAAATCTGGTGATCTCGCTGGCCAAGGTCTGTTGCTTCCGCGTCCGATCCAGCGATTTGGAAAACGTCCATTTAGATAATCCTGAACAATTTTGGTATAGTGACAAGGAGCACCATCATGTTGATAGACGACGGGGATAGGATTGTTAGTACCGACCGTCGTCTACCAACATGATGGTGCTCCTTGTCACTATGCCAAAATTGTTCAGGATTATCTAAATGGACGTTTACCAAATCGCTGGATCGGACGCGGAAGCAACAGACCTTGGCCAGCGAGATCACCAGATTTAACCCCTTTAGATTTCTTTGCATGGGGCTTTATCAAATCACACGTCTATCAGACGAAGATTACGAGTCTTGAAAACTTACGTACACGAACTGCTGCAGATAACATAACCCCGCAAATGCTCCAGAATGTGTTTAAAAATGCTGCGGAACGATTTGAGCTGTGCAGGGATACTGATGGGCGTCACGTCGAATCCTACTCTTAATTATTTAATAAATGTTACCACTTTATCATTTTATGATTGAATTCCATATAATTTCCAAGTGCTTCACAAAAATAGATCCTGACTTTATGTACACCCTGTATAGTGATAAAAATACTTAATATTCTCTATGATGACGAGATTTTCATTTTCAGTCGCAGGGTACGAACACTCGGCATGATGCAGCATGACATAGTAAGGCTTGTCGCACCACCCATCAACAAGATTCAATAACCATATCCGTTGCTTCTTTTCTGCGCGTGTTGTTTCTTTTACCTCACGGTATATGTAAGCTTTTATAAAGTTTAGTCCTACAACATAGTCCAGCACACCGTCTGTACTGCGAAATCCTACAACGCTCTCACCAGAATAACCATAGAGTATTTGTACATCTTGCTCCTTCGCACGATTCAATGTGGTCTTAAAAGCATCAAAGGAGGGTGGAATAGGAAGTTTTTCACTATCCACTATATCTTGATACTTTGCTGAATACCATTTCATAAACGTTGAACACGCGATATTAAAGGTAGCCATTTTCTTCTACGCGGGAGAATACACGTCTGAGCTCAAGGGCTTACTGCAATCAACTGACCACGCAGGGAGTCCCATGTAGTACCATGATTCACGTTGCTGGTCTTACAGTGGGCGGAGCTTAGAACTTTCACCTGTGCACACACACACACACACACACACACACAAAGGAGAAAGTGAAACGCTAATTGAAACATGATTTATTTAATAAACGAAATATTCAAATTATATATATTTACAAATACGTGTAATAAATAAGTTAACAATAGACACATCAAAGATTATATTCAAGACATATATTTACAAATACGTGTGATAAATAAGTTAACAATAGACGCATCAAAGGTTATGGTATCATAGGTACCAGGTAACTGGTAACGTTTCCGATAGGTGTTACGGCACACAATATTCAGGGTGTGTATATATTTTTACAAATACATGTAATAAATAAGTTAGCAATAGACACATCAAAGATTATATTCAAGGCATTTATATTTACCAATACGTGTGATAAATAAGTTAACAATTGAAATTATGTTAACACAAGAAATAACAGAAAACAAGAAAAAACAAATGCATAGATTTGGTGATCACAAACAACAGTAACCTAATACTTTAAAGAGTGCATTCTATTAAATACTTTTAGCCTATGTTCACGATTTAATACAGGTTTTAAAATAGATTCAGTTTCCTCAATTCGTCTCTGAAATCTTAATCTGTCCCGAGTGCACTCTTCCCATTGTCCCCTTCTACAGCAATCAGCAACGGGATAAATTAGAACATTGTCACAGAATTTTACTTTTGGGGGTTTTGGTGCAAACCAAACGTTTCCAATTTCATCATTCCATCTTTGGTTCACGATTTTTAACTCTTCTGCAATTTTGTCAACGCTGTATCTATCATCACTTCCAAAGTCATTTTCATCAGTGCAAACAATGTTATGATTAGTCTCAGGATTTTTGAGGCAAATATTTCTTTGTGCTGACAATGAACTGGATTTAAATGATGATGGTACACGGATATGTTCCGATACTTCTGAATTATTCATATTTGATGGTTATATACGAGAGAATATGCGACTATCAAATAAAACGGTGGATGATGCAGTTGACGTTAAATCTATTTATTTGCTAAAGGAAGGCCATACTATTATATATATCATCCGTAATGTCGATGATGGGATCCTGTACCTCATCGTCATTCACGGTTCTGTGGGAGAAGAAAACAAAATATAAGGAACAGCACTCAAATTTGTAATATTTTGTAAATGACACTTAGGAGGAGTGTGACGTGTTAGAAATGGACTCTGTAGAAAAATTCAGATTCACGAGCCCATCCACATGTATTATATCTGGACCTACAGGATGTGGTAAAACTGTGTTTATGCTTAAAATCATTAAAGAAAAGGGAGAGAGGTTCTCAAAATTTGTGCATAAAGTTATATGGTGCTATTCGACGTATCAACCAGTGTTCAACGAGTACCAAGATGATATTTTGTTCCACAAAGGTGTATATGACGTTAATTCGTTAAAGGGAAATGAACATGGTCATTGTAATTGACGATCTCATGTTGGAGATGGATAAAACGTTTGCCGAGACATTTACAGTATTCTCCCACCATCTTAACCAGGCACGTGCACAGGGGGGGGGGCTTGGGGTGCTTGAGCCCCTGCCCTTTTTCTTCTTCATATCAAAAGTGCCCTTTTAGTCAAAATTCATAAATATGTTGATTCGACATAAATTTGAATTAGTTATATTTTTATTTAGTTACTGCTACTTCAACAGATTTTCAAAACTGGAATTACTTTGATCTATGATTTTTTTATTAGAATAATAAACTTAACATACCGTTACTATTATTTTGTCAATCAGGGAGGGCGTCCTTAGTGGTAACACTGACTGCAGCTGTTCACTGTTGATTGCGTCTCTCGGGTATGTGGGTGTATTGTTTACTGTTTGTTTATTTTACGTTAACCTAAGCTAACTAGTGATTTCTCACTGATAATTATGGTAAGTTGGAATCCAAAGCAGTGTGACATTACTCCAAAAAGTATTGTATGACATTACTCGTAAAGTTGGTAAAAACGTCCACGTCCCCTACTTAGTCTTAGGCCTACTAGGCTAGGCCCATCAGTACACCAGTGTGTCAAACGATGGATTTTGGGTTTTAGTACTGGCATGAATTTCATTAAATTAATAAATGATTTATTAAACAACATATCATAACCTTTCATTTTAATATGAAATTGATTTTTAAAAACAATACAATTTTCATTAAAAGTGAATAAAAATACCTAGATTATTTATTATAAAAACGAGACAGGAGACAACAGGAGACTGATATTATGATTTATTAAACATGTTGGTTTCCTTATTCTTCAGTATGCATTTCATGTAGATGATTAAGAATATAATTTTGCTTTTGTATTTTCCTGATAAGAATCAATATTTTCTATTGCTACTTAAGAGCTGTGGCCATCATATTAAATAGCCCACAGTATATTTCTATAAATCTTTAATTTATAGTTTCATATTATTCCATATTTAAATGTATATACAGCAGAATACTGTAATTTATATGATGAGCAAGCTAAAAGTCAATATAAGTAAAATTGAATAATAATTGTAAATACACTCCAAATTTCAATATCTCATATCTTTTGAAAATCTTGCAATAAAAACATGCCTTTTTACAACAAATTTCATTTATTTTCTTTAATCAGCTTTATATACAAAAATAATGCATTGAATTTAATGGAATTTAAGAAAATTTACCACATACAATTTTAAAATTTTTCTGTGTGTGTATACATATATATAGCCTATATGGCATTGCGGATTTCATTTTTAAAAATGTTAGGGGAGTGCCCTTTTTTCAACTGAGCCCCTGCCCTTCTGAAAGTCTGTGCACGTCACTGATCTTAACATAAGCGTGTTCTTCATCAATCAGAACCTATTTTTCAAAAATAGATACATGCGCGATGTGTCGTTAAATACACAATATCTAGTTTTATTCGCACATCGTAGAGATGTATCACAAATTGGGGTATTAGCCAATCAAATGTTCCCGAATTAGCGTAAGGAGTTTTTTGAAGTTTATAAAGAAGCTACAAGCACGCGTTACGGATATTTGCTCTGCGACCTTCATCCGCGAAACACGTTTAGGGTGCTCCTAAGAACGAATATATTTCCAAACGAGCCTGAAACGGTGTATATTCCAGAATGACAAAGAGACTAAAGAAATACCGTGAATTAATAAAAATCTATCATCGACTGCACCGGGCAATGCAACAGAGGTTTATTAAAAAAAAAAAAACCAAAAATATCGACTCCGACTTTTTAAAATGCATCTGTGAAATCTGTCTTAACGTTATAAATTGCAATGTATCAATGAAACCATCTCAGAAGGCTCGCCTACGCCGTTACAAGAACATAATACGTGCACTCGCTCGTAAAAGTCAAACTGTAGCGAAGAAAAAACGAATTATTGTACAAACAGGAGGGTCATTTCTCCCCATCTTATTTTCAGTTTTGGGTCCTTTACTGACTAGATTAATATAATGAAGAAAGTGGTAGTGATTCCACACGAGGTGTACGCTTCACTGCAAAGGAATCCAGACACGGATCTAGATCCCCGTAAAAGCAGACTTAAAAGAATGGAAAGCGAATTGCTAGCCCTATTAAACAGTGAAAAAACACCTGATGAGAAAAGAATCTTATACCAAGAAGCTCTGCAGAAATTTCTTCACGAGTACGAAAATTATAAGAACCCGACAGAGATTCCTGTGGTTATTAGGCACAGCACGGGGACGATGGACATGGCGACATAGGACCTGTACCCGACGATACAGCTGACCAACCAAAGATTAAGGGATCAGCCACACAACATATCGAGCATGTATTAAAAAGCACCCTCCCACATACATTGAGGAATAAAGGTTTAAGTCTTTATAATCTATTGAATGAGGACCCAGCCATACAATGGACCGATACAGGCGAGATCATTGTGGAAGGATCAAAGGTACAGGGTCGAATATCGTAGACATTGTCCATGATCTGGTGAGAAAGTGGGATAGGCCTCACCATCAGGATGGAAGCATATTAAAGCAAGACTACAACAAATAAATGTCCCTAAAACGTTGATAGGAAATCTGAACAGGTTAAAAGACTTGGAACATGCAACGCATGTGGCACAATTGAAGACGCCGTCACCCCCGGCGGTAACACCTTTGAAGAGGAGAAAGAAGAGGATAAACAACGGTCAACCCTACCCACGTGCCTCTAAAATACGCAAATGGCTAACGTATTAAGTAAACGCTATTATGACATTTCTAACCCAGCCTCCTACGGCGGCGTAGATAGACTGTACAGAAGTGTTTACGGAGTAGGAAAAAAAGATGTTGAGAGATTTTTGCGGGAGCAGGACGCTTATACGCTTCATAAGCCTGTGAGAAAAAGGTTTAAAACAGCCAAGACAACGGCTGCCTCGATTGATTCTATTTGGCAAGCAGATTTAACAGACATGCAAAGATATTCTGTGTATAACGATGGTTACCGTTACATTCTATTCATAATAGATGTATTCTCTAGATATCTGTGGCTAGTTCCTCTGAAAAATAAATCACCTGAAACAGTTGCTAAAGCCACCAAAACGCTAATGTTAAAAGAAAACAGGGTTCCTGGCTATTTTTGTACGGATATGGGGAAGGAATTTATAGGCCGTGCTTTTCAGAACATGTTGACAGAGTTTAATATCAGCTATTACACAACCAATTCTATACATAAGGCTTCTTTAGCTGAAAGAGTTCAACGTACCATAAAGGAACGCATGCACCGCTATTTTACACATAAAAACACATACAGATTTCTAGACATTCTGGAATCATTGGCATCATCCTACAACCGCTCACACCATCGCACGATTGGGACAACACCTAACGAAGTTTTAGAAAGAGGTACGCTCCCGAGAAGAGATGGATCACCAACACCACCACACTCTGCGCGTTTCAAAATCAATGATTATGTAAGGCTGTCGCGTTCGGGAAATAAATTCGCAAAGGGTTTTGAGCAAGGATGGACACGTGAGATTTTTAAAGTTAGGGCTATGAGACCTAAAGGTGAGATAATGATGTATTACGTTGAAGATTTGAATGGGGAAGAAATCTCAGGAGGCTTTTACCGCGAGGATTGCAGAAAGTGGCATTTAATTTAGGAAAAAATGTGTTTAAAATTGAGAAAATTTTAGGAAGCAAAGGTTCAGGAAAGAGAAAAATGTACCTGGTGAAATGGCTAGGGTACCCAGAAAGCTTCAACACCTATATAAAAGCTGATGCAATAATGAAGCTTAAATAGTATGCAACATGGCTCCTAACCATTTCTACGTCACACTCCCGTCCTCCTCGTCCCTGTCTGTACACCCTAACAACACACTAGCCAACTTTGTATCAGAGCTCCATGGACCCATTGAATTGGGTCGTGATTCGTATGAGGTGGGGTTATGTGAACTCCAGTTAACCACCAAATTTTTAACTCTTGAAAAAGCACAGGTCATATTTCTGATCCTTAGAAGCACCGATGAATGCGAAAAATTAGGCATAATCTTAGACAATACTGTACGCTCAACCCTGTGCGGTGAGGGACGGTTCTATAGCATAAATGTTTCGTTAGGAATCGGGCATTATGATACAGCCATGGATATTGTGGAGGGTTTAAACAAGAGTCTTGAAAATTCGTACCTGACAAACGATTTACTTTTTGAAATCGTAAACATAGACACGCCCGCATGCACATTGAGGTTAAAATCAACGCTTAGTAAAAATATTAGAGATAAAGAGCTGTTCACAATTGCGGCTGAGGGCCGATATAGCGCAGCCTTCCAAAGAGAGACATTTCACGAGGCACAACGTGACTTGTCCAGCTTAATGTTTCAATTGAAGATGGAGAAATTTGCTGAAAGCTCTCAGTCCCCAGACATGTGCTATATTTACAGTAATATAGTGGAGCACCAGTTTGTTGGGGATACCCAGGCACTGCTGCGCATTGCCCACATCCCCAACCATAGAGGAAGGAGTTTGAGTATTACATATGACAGACCCCATTATGTGAATGTCGCAACTAATTTAATAACCAATATCTCAATATATATAAGAACGATTGAGGGTGAAAACTTCCCATTCGGTAACGGGAGCTTAACAGTGAAGCTACACTTTCGACGCACTGAGTTATAATGGATAGAAAGCCTTTCACCGTCTATCGAGGGGTGAGATACCAGCGCGGTAGTGGACTTGGGTCCATTTTTTCATCCATACTACGTACGGCTGTTCCTTTGCTGAAGAGGGGTGCCAGATACCTCGGAAGGAAAGCGCTACAATCAGGTCTTAACACTGCAGAAGACATATTGGCTGGGGCTAAACCTAAAGAAGCTCTAAAAAAACATTTAAAGCGTACACGGGACGAAATCATCAAAGATGCAAAGAGAAAAATGCGTGGTGGCGGGAAGAAGAAGAGGGCTGTCCGGAAGAAGGGTCACGTGGTATTAAACGTAAAAGGATATCCAAAAAGAAGTGCTGTAAGCGAATGAAACCTATGGTTGACCACTTTTTTGACTGATATAAGCTAAGGACATTGATCTCATGAATCATAGTTTGTTTACTACTTGTCGAGAGAGGAGGCACTATTTCTAACTCGTCATGGCACGCTTCATCCACCCATGTAGTTCGCAATGCTGTAAATCGGAGCTATCCCATCTTTGACATGCCTCCAACTCAAGTTTCTATTGAGCACAGTGACTTTATTACAATTAACCCCCTTTAAACACAATCAGTTCCCCGAGTGCTCCTATAGAATTCGTAATACCCAGCTCAGGCCCTTGCTTTTTTATCCAAGCTCTGTGCACATGTACGCTAAACTACGTACAGCCCATTCTGATGGAACGGACTGCGATGACAAATATGCTGTATACCCTGAAACAAACTTTCTGCACTCCATATTCAACCTGTGTATATTTAAACCAGGCCAACATATCGTCAGGCACGGGATACTATCATCTACGAGCCTATCTGGAAAATGTCCACAACTTTTCCAAAGAAGCGAAGGCAACCTTTTTAAGTGCCGAGGGATATTATCAAACTAAAGACGAAAGTAGTATAAAGGACAAATTTAAAAATTCTAAAAATATATACGAATGTTTTGGACGTCTGCATACAGATTTCACTTTCCAGGAGAAGTTGCTTGTGAACGGGGTGGATATGAAAATAAAGCTCACCCGCACGAGTCCTGAGATCTGCTTAAATCTGGATGCTGATCAAGAAGAGGGAGCAAAACCCGTTGTGGTTCACATTATGGAGACATACCTCCGCGTACGACGAGTGAAATTAAGTTCACCAAAACAACTAGAAATTGAGAAAAATTTACTAAACGCTACAGTGAAATACCCTATTAACAGAGTACAAATCAAACTATATACGGTGCCTGCAGGGTTGGCGTCGAAGCAGATAGAAAACATCGCCCTGGGAAATCTTCCTAAAAGGATATTAATCGGAATGCAGGACCATGCTTCGGTGAATGGAAAATATAAAAAGAGTGCCTTTAAATTCGAGAATTTCGGACTTAAAAATATAACTCTATACGTTAATGGCATTGCTTTGGGTGGAACATTGGATACGGACTATTCATCAGACGCTGTGTTACCTCTTTGCGCGAGAGCCTATAGTAATCTGACCCATATTGCAGGTGATTGTGATGAGCTCGGTAATGGGGTAACGCAGAAAGAATTCATTGATCAATTTAACCTTTATCCGTTTGACATTACACCTGACTTATCTGCTAGCGTAAATACGCATTTAAGCCCACAACAGAGCGGAAACATCTCAGTGAGGTTGGAATTCACCAAGCCTATAGACGCCTATTAGTGTACTAGTATATCTCGAGTCGCAAGCCCTAATAGAAGTAGATAGATTTAGGAGCGTTATCACTGACTTTTAAAATGGATGCTAATACACTTCAGAGAGTAATGAATAGTGAACGAGTCACACGTTCCAAATTTATCGGCGTGTTTGCGAAGAATGAAACATTGAGTTTGCCAAGTACGCGAGAATGCGGTAGTCTTATTGTGAACACAGATGTCATCGGTAATGAAGGGATTCATTGGTTTGCAATCTATTTTAAAAATAGGCACCGCCTGTACTATTTTGATTCACTCGGTACTCAACCCTGGAGTGACCCTGTTATTGTAAAATTTCTCGCTCAGTTACATATTCCCGAAGTTGTATGGAACCCGTTTCGAATACAAGGATATTTTAGTAATACTTGTGGAATGTACTGCATTTCATTTCTCATGCATATGTCACGTGTAAAGAATTTATAAATTTTTAAAATTTATTCGACCCGTGTCACACTCAACGAAACGATGAAATGGTATGCAGACAGATAAAAAGCCGTTTTCCAATTGTGCGTACTCGTTGTATAGTATAATGTTTTGTTCGTGTGTATATTTGTAACGTTAGTTTGTATATTCTGTAGTTTAAGATGGTTATTGTACTGATTTCTTTCATTTAATAAATTGATGAAAATATATTTCTTCCCCCAAAAAAGATCGAAAAACACTTACATTATTTCGATGTGACATTCATGCTGACTGTTCGGTATATCCTCCGTATTCAGGTCCATGACACGAGTTCTTCAAAAGATTGTATAACACGTGTCAAATCCTCATCGGACCTTAAAGGAGAAAGAATAATGTTCATATTGAATCTTTTTTAATAAAAACATATACAGAGTATACATATTGTAAGACAGACCCCATTATGTGAAGATATCTTTGGTTCGCTCAGAGAAGCTCATTTAAGAGGTAATTCCGAATAACATTTATAAAAAACATGCAAAAGATTGCCAAAAAATTGCGATTTTAGCATAATGGTGAGTATCTAAATGAAGTATTTGACGAGATACTACATCCCTCCATATATATGAAATCATCTTTCTGACAGTTTGTGAATAAAAAATAAAAATAAAATTATAGACACTTACATTTCTATGGTAGTCCCTTGCGTCGGATCGTAAGGAGCGTCATTGCAATATCATCAACGGTTTGCGTTGGAAATAATCCATCACGGTCAATCGCGTTAAAAAGATTAATTGCAGTCAATGCTGCAGTGTCACCATCTTGATGCAAATCCGGAAAAGTGTAAAGTTCGTGATTTATGGCGGAGGTAATGTTTATTCACTGGCAGAGGGAATGTTTATTCACTGGCGAAAATAGCTACTGTAACCCCCAACTGAAAAATATTTCCTTTTATATGCACAATCACCAAGCTCCGCCCCAAAAGACAAAGAGCGGATGTTCGTAATGATTGGTTGGCAGTGTAACTGGGTGGGACTATAAGTTTTTGTACCAATCGCAACACCGACATAACGGTTCCATGCTTTGGACGACAAACGGTGTCTTTATATTCTCTCCATAGATTTAATGCTCGTATTACCCCTTGCATTCTCCGCCACGACAATATTTGTATCTATACTTGGTTTTCTCCAATCCATCCCTTTATGCAATATCCCTCGCAACAACCATCTCTATAAAAGATTTCCAGAATGTGCATTATTATTTTTGCGACCCTACTAATTGAGGGAATATATTCAACAGAATGGCTCAGCTCAGTATCGCAGGAAACAAAATTAACGACGCTACTCTTCATTACTCTGACATTGACAGCACAGTAATATCCTATGACATAAATATCAAATCTAGATTGTCTTTGTGCATATCTCATTTGGCGATCATACTATTCTCGGATTTTTCCCAAGATTGCTATATTCTCTCCGTAGATTTATTGCTCGTGTTACCCCTTGCTGTCTCCCACGTCAATATTTGCATCCATACTTTTCTCCCCATGCTGTCTCTACCACGTCAATATTTGCACCCATGCTTTTCTCGCAGCCCGCCCCTTTAGACAATGTAGGTCCTGTATATGAGCTTGAATTATCTCGATGAAATTATGACGTGAATAGTGAGCAATCATTCCCTGACGAGATGTATCTGAACACAAAAGCCTTGGAATAATTATTTTCATTTTATACAATATATCTTTGGGTAAGTTCCTAAATATCTGCTTAAAACCGGTAACACTGTACTTCTTTTTTTGAAGCCTGTCAAACGTATAGTAATTAAAAATGTATGCATAAATCTATAGATATATATATATATATATATACATATATATATATATATATATATAAGAATAACCATAGTTTGTGAAAAGGAAATTTTTATAAATTGTATTTGATGTAGCTAGCGAAAGCTTCTTTGTGTTTTTTAAGCATGATCGTATTTGCGGAGAATCCGCGGATCATTGGTTGGCAGATAAATGGATACCCTAAGTATTTAAAAGTTTGTGCATATAACATTTTGCGCCCATATTATTCTCGGATTTTTCCCAAGATTGCTATATTATCTCCGTAGATTTAAAGCTCGTATTACCTCTTACAGTCTCTACCACGCCAATACTTGGTTTTTCCCCAACCCACCCCTTTATGCAATATTTTTCACAACAATATTTTATTAATTTGCGGACATACTAAATTAGGTCTCAATTTTTTCGGACAAGTTATTTTGCGAACATACTAAATTAGGTCTCAATATTTGGCTACCATGCTAATTGAGTCTCAACTTTGCTTAATTAATGCATTCGGCTTGACTTCTCGCGTAAGAGTGTAAATGTTTAGTTACTGAATTTCTGAGGATCATTGGTTGGGCAGATAAATGGATACCCTAAGTATTTAAAAG
>JAJOZX010005985.1:0-25000 GCA_023014485.1 Bathynomus jamesi
TTCATGTCTTAAACAGTTTTTCGTAATTCCCATTATTTTTCAAAATAGATAGTGACTTTTGAGACACCCTGTATATATATATATATAAACCGCTCAAAGGTGGTATAACAACAATACCCAAGAATTATCGGCCGGTAGCTCTCACTCCCACCTTATAAAGTGCTTTGAAGGTATAATTAGAGGCAAAACTACCTACTACCTACAAGAAAAGAACTTATACACCCCAAATCAACATGATTTCAGAGCTGGAAGATCATGCCTATCACAGCTATTAGACCACCAGGAGAAAATACTGGAAACACTGTGTCGACGACAAAACATAGATGTAATCTATACTGACTTTGCTAAAGCCTTCGATAAATGTGACCATGGAATTATAGCACATAAACTTAAGAATACAGGAATTACTGGAAAGCTGGGAAGATGGATATTTAATTTCTTGACGCAAAGAACACCAAGAGTGGTGGTAAATGGAGTCAATCGGAAGTCTCGGAAGTAGAGAGCTCTGTCTCATAAGGGACAGTACTGACTCCCTTGCTGTTCATAAAAATGACTGCAGATATTGATGCAGATATCAATGACAGTATTGTATCATGTTTCGCAGATGACACAAGGATATGCAAGGAAATATTGAACGAAGGTGATATAGAAAGATTGCAAAACGACATTGAAACATTATTCCAGTGGGCAGAAGACAACAATATGAAGTTCAACGAAGAAAAATTCCAACTTCTAAGACATGGTAATAACAAGGAGCTACAGAAAAAAGGGTACAAACTCTGCAAGCCAAACAGATAACACCAAATCCACAAGTCAGGGAGCTTGGAGTAATAATGTCGTCGGATGCAGAATTCAGAGAGCACTATAACATCAAAAACTTGAATTTGGCAAAATTGGCCTTGTCGGAATTTCAGTGTTAATTCTCACCCTTAAATTAACACTTTATTTTAAATTCTAAACGTTTTATTAATATCAATTTCACAGACAATTATCATAAACTAATTATTGTTTAGCAGTTCGTTTTCAAGCGATGTTTGTCAATTTGTTCATTTCATTTTTATCACTGTAACATTCTGATTTTGAAGATTTATACACTCACGTTATTTAGTTAGGCTTATAAGGCTAACTAACGAAAATATCACGACCTAACCTAACCAATCGTTAGGTTAACTGTACGCCCTTGACGATTGATTAGGTTAGGTCATGATATTTTCGTTAGTTAGCCTTATAAAGCTAACTAAAGAAGGCTGAGGTCCCTATTCTTCAATAGCTCCCGCCATTATTTTTACTATATTAAATTATAAAAAAGAACTAAATTGTAAACTTTCCAAAGGAGGATGTATTTTAAATACAGTCATTTTTAAAATCTTGATAAGAGATTAGATAAGTTGATAAGAAGTTAGTAATGAATTATCAATGTTGAGTGAATTGAGTTGTCATTTTCTTTCGTTTTTAGGAATATTTTTCTATAATTATTAAAATTTTTGGGGGGAAGATACCCGTTTCTGCCTTCCGATCGACTCAAAAAATGCTGGGTGATCGATTGGTTGGGCACCTCTTTTCTAAGTCTTGATTTTAAGTCCCCTTCCATTATTAAGTTGCATGTTTCTAGAAATTAATCTGATTATATAAAGACTGAGCGATAATATTATTGATACCTTCCATTGATATTTTAATGTAGGTTATTTTTTTCACCCGACAATGACTATTAATTTAGAGTTGAAACGTTACATTATTTCGTCTATTTTCCTTTGTGACTTCCAACACGTTTTTTAAATTTGTTTCTAACAATTTTTAAACACTTATCCATTAATAAAAATAGTCTTTGTAACATTCCATTTAAACGTAGGTATTTATGAGTAAAATGTAAGTCTTTTAAGCAAAATTTGTAAATAGAGATGGAGATAAGGAAATAGACGAGATGTAAATAAATATAGATATAAGGAAATAGACGAGATGTAAAAATATAGAGATAAAGAAATAGCCGAGATGTAAATAGAGATAGAGATAAAGAAATAGACGAGATGTAAATAATATAGGGAAATAGACGAGATGTAAATAAATATAGATGTAATTAAATATAGAGATAGTTAGATATAGACAGAGAACCACAGACATAAAAGATATGGATACAATGATAGAGAAACATGATCCATTTGTATACTGATAGACAGATAGAAAACCATATAAAAATTAATTGATATAAGTAGATATATTGATAGAGAAACAGATATAAATGGTTATAATTGGATACCTAGAGATACATAGATTATAAAATGATACAGATAGATATATATAGAGAAATATAGATATAAATTAGTAAGGAGAGATATGTATAGAAACATAGATATAATTGATATAGGTAGATATATAGAGAAATATAGAAATAAATAGATGATAAAAACAGGTACAAATAGATACAGATAGCTAGAGTGAATAGAGAAACATACAGTATATATATATATATATATATATATTATAAATATATAATATATATATTATATATATATATATATATATATAATATATATATATATATATATATATAGGGCGTCCCAAAAAAATGTATACACACTTTAAATACTTAAAAGGCAGTGTTTATTAAAATACATTTCATTTTCAAAATGTAATAGAATCTACAGACATTATTTAATTGTTTTGTCAACGCCTGTTTTCAAACTGACGTCCGTTCTGGTCCAGGCACTGCTGATAACGCGAAGCAATGGAATCGCAAACATCACGAAACATTTCGTTTGGTATTTGTGTGCATTCTCGTTCAATGGCTGCTCTCAATTCAGCGACTGTTGCAGGTTTTATAGCGTAGACTTTGTCTTTTAAGTATCCCAATAAAAAAAAGTCTAGTGGTGTGAGGTCTGGTGAACGCGGAGGGTATTCTACGAAACCCCTTCGTCCAATCCACATCCACATCGTGCCAAGTACCACTCGCAATACTCCACTCTTCGGTCCGGATCATCTTCATTAATAGCATGGACTAATCTTGGAATGTAACTTTTCCATTGACAGCGCTTCAAAATGCGTTGGACAGACGATTCTGAAATTCCTACCTCACGACTCGCTTGCCGCACAGATTTTCTTGGACTTTGGTGATACGTTTCCAGTACTCTTTCTTGCTTTGTGGGGCTTGTCGATGTCCGTGGTCTTCCGGAACGCTTCTTGTGGACATTCTGAACAGTTCCATCGGCTTCAAAACTTATCTCTAATTCGAGTGATGGTAAGTCGCGTTGGTGGATCTGTTTGAAACTCCCTCCTAAACTGTCTTTGCACTTCAACTGCGTTTTCACACTTCCAGTAGCATTTTAGAATGAATTTCCTTTGTTCAAAGCTTAGTCTGACTGCCATTATTAATTCTAATGGGTTTAACTTGGAAAGAAAGAAACATCAATTGAGCTATCAGCTGTTAAAGTGTGTATACATTTTTGGGACGCCCCGTTTATATATATATATATATATATATATATATATATATATATATATATAAATATATAAATGGACATATATATATATATATAGCAAGATTGATAAAGAAAGAGCTATAAATGGAAACAAACAGATAGATAGAGAAACATACTACGTAGATATAAATAGACACATAAATAGAAGGATAAATATAGTCAAACAGAAAGACAGATATTAAATGGCACCTCCCTTTATTTATAGAAAGAAAATCTTCATTTAGAGGGAGTAGTGTAGTGCGTACATGCATCTCCCTTCGAGACACGTTACTTCTCCCTTATTCCTTCGATCTCTCGACTCTTTTACACTTAAAAATATTATCAAAGAATAAGTGGAATTTCGCTTAAAAGGAAATGGAGTCCAAAGAGCGAGTAACGGATAGTGTTTTTCGTATTTAAAAGGGAGAGTGAATATTTCAGAGCGTTTAAATTTTCGCTCCATCGAGTGGGTAATGCCGCTTAGCGAGCTAGATGGCAGATGAAAGCGAAGGACAGAGGAATAAAGAAAAGGAGGAGGAGGAGGAGGAGGGAGAATAAGAATGGGGACAGGAAGCAGGAAGAGAATTAAGGAAGAAGGAAGGAGGGGAAGTATGGGAAGAGCAAGAATATGACATATTGCATAAAAGGAGAGGTAATTTTTGCTTAAAATAAAAGGATATTATTTTGACTTAGCTTTTTTGCAGCATTTAGTAAGGATTTGTTATATTATATATATATATATTGGTTTCACTGATGGTCTTGGATGGTGTAGTGGTAAAAACGTACTGTAGACGTGGCCAACGTGTGTGTATATATATAATAATATATATATATATATATATATAATATAATATAGTATAATTAGAAATACAAAGGCTTTGTCTAACATGGATTTCACTAATACTGTCACACGTTTCGGGAAGCACCTATTCTCCTCATCAGTGAGCTAAAATTGAATTATAGATCGTAATATAAAATCATTAATAGTATGACAGAACTAAATATTAAGAAACACTCTTCAAAATAAGACAAATTAAAGACCTAAGAACCTTGAACTATAGATTTAGATACAATAAAACTGTATCTTAAAAGATACATATAGAAAAAGTTATTTACAAAATACAACATCATTATTAAACACAATACTAATTTTTAAAGTTGTGACGTAAATGTATTCAAAAAGTATTGAAATCCAATATTACTATATACAAGGAAAGTTATTTCCAAGTTATTTTACTAGGGTTGTAATTGATTTAGTTGGTTGTTTAATTTTTGTAAAATTATGTGCTGGGCTTTGTGAGAGGAGTGTCTGCATGAGGTTATGACATTGATTTCATAATTGCAGATTTACGTCCCTTCTTCAAAGTTTGCCATCGTGTATTCTAAGATGACATTGGTTTTGCGTTCATGAATGGTATATTTGTGGACACTGTATCGTATGGTGTACTGTTTATACACTTATAGTGTTCATAGCAGTACTTGCACTAAAAGGCAGGAGAAGAGAAGAATCTAATTCGGTTATATTGGTAACTTTTTACAGTTGTAAGGAATGATCGTATATTGATGTCATTTCTAAAAGTATATCTGATGAAGACCTTATATTAAATCCACTTACTACTGTGGCTTTATTTCTCTTAGTCAACTTCTCATACTATTTACATAATATGATATTCAGTAATTAATCTAAGGGAAGGAAAATGGAACTTAAAAGACAGAGAAATCAGCTTTCAACTTTTTGTTGCAGTAATGGAAAAAAAATTGAAAAATTCGTTGTAAATTATCTTTTCTGAAAGTTATCTTTACCAACAGATGGAAAGCTTGAGTGAAATGCAACTAATATACTTTATATTAGTTAAATATAGTGTCCTTTATTATTAATTATTAATTAAAACATATTTCGGATCACCTGAAGATCAGGGCCCCCAGCCTTCTTTAGTTAGCTTTATAAGGCTAACTAACGAAAATATCATGACCTGACCTAACCAGTCGTCGAGGGTGTACAGTCAACCTAATAATTGGTTAGGTTAGGTCGTGATATTTTCGTTAGTTAGCCTTATAAGGCTATCTAAAGAAGGCTGGGGGCATACTTCAATTATTAATAATACTTTTTATTTATTTATTTATTATTAATTAATAATAACTATCTGTTTTATTTTTAATAAGAGCCCAGTAAAGCCTAAAGCTTAAGGGCCAAATTAAATAAAATAAAGGATGACCTGAAGATCAGGGCCCCCATGTATTCTTGTTTTTTGCTTTACAGTACCAAATATAATAATAACTTAAATTGAATGCCCGGTTAAGTCAACTGTACACCCTTGACGACTGGTTAGGTTAAGTCGTAATATTTTCGTTAGTTTTAACGAAGATATCATTTGGTAATTGAGGCTGGGGGCCCTGATCTTCAGGTGATCCAAAATAAATAGTCCAGCTTCATAATTACTGTATTTATGTCATTGAAAATTGGAAAACCAAATAATAAAGGTTATTCAAAGATATCGTGTAAGAAGTTCGAAAGATATCGCTGTTCAGAATGGTAAACCAATGTAAAGTTTGAGTATTAAGGCTTTTTATGACTCGGACCTACAACTTAGTGTAGACTTTAAACCACGGATCCCTACATCATCATTGCCATTACGGTCATCTCTCCAGTTACTACTCAAACCTAAACCTAAACTTCTTTGATCTCACTCAAGGGAAGCGTTACAACAAATATGGCAGCGACATAATCTTGTGATAAATATACGCCTTAATTTATATATATAATATATATATATATATATATTATATATATATATATATATATATAATATATATATATATATATAAAATGGTTCACAGAGTACATAAATACGAAAGCATTTCACGACTGTACACTTAATTTTAAAAACATAATACTGAACATAACAAGCAGAAAATTACAATTGGGCGTTCATTTCAAAAGGATTAGAAAGAACTATTAGTATTAATTAGAGTTAATTAGAGTAATAAAATATCAACTAATTACCGCATTTTTAATTATCAGAATTTGATACATCTTTTGTAAAATTTCCAAATGGAAAAATAATATTTTGCAAATGAATAATCAGCAATATTCGTGCATTCATTGGAAAGTCCTATTGAGTACGAGCCAGTATACAGTATGGGATTGATATCCTGCGAATAAAGTTTATCATTATTATTATCATTATCATCATTATCATCATTATCATAGATCCCCAGATAGCGCGGCCATCCGACGTTGACCCAGCGTTGGTATGTGGTATATCCCATATATTAACGCTGGACATAGTATGTACTCATTTCATCCACAAGATTAAACAATTGACAATCTAAAAATATGGATTTAACCTAACTTAGCGTAATCTAACCTAATCTAACGTAACTAGCGTAACCTAACTTAACGTAACTAGCGTAACCTAACCTAACTTAATCTAATCCACAGTATACTTGTCGATAGAATGTTAAGTCAATCAGATGTCGTAATCCCGTCAACGCCGATCCAACGGTGCTTGTCACTTGGAAAAGATAATTTCCCTTCCAAAATGTGTCATTTTTACATTGAAAAAATGTTAAAAATGACGACTGAAATATCCTGGGAGCTAAAAGCTTTAACTTGTGCTGTAAATGTTAGGGATTTCAAACAGGTCTTCTCAGCCAATCACTCAAATGTTAAGTACTCAATTTCATGCAACTAGCCACAATTTATATAACTATAATTTCTCTCTCTCAATATAATAATATATAATATTATAATATATCGATGCACGTAAATTTAATATTTATTAATAAATACTGTATTCCCTGCACGCGAACGAACGCAACACCAATGTTAAAAAGACTTAAAAACTTTATAAAAGAAAGTCGAGCACGGTGCTTATTACAAACAGAACATTAATACATTAATATTTTCGGCTGTACATGATGTATGTCTGTTTCTAACATCATTTTGCAGTCAGTCAAAACTTTAGTGAAAAAGAAAAACAAAATCTCTTCGGAACATTTTTCGCCTCCGAATTCGTTTTGGGTGTGTCCCTACCCCTTCTTTTTGGGTGGGGGGTGGAGGGAGTACCAGACACACCCAGAGCGATTTAAAAAGTATTTTTCTTCTTTCCGAAAAAGTAATTAATATGCCATTAGGATCTGCGATTGAAATTTGGTAAAATATTGACTAGGTACAATATATATACACGAGTGTGTGTGTATGTATATATACAGGGCGTCCCAAAAAATGTATACACACTTTAACAGCTGATAGCAATTGATGTTTCTTTCTTTCCAAGTTAAACCCATTAGAATTAATAATGGCAGTCAGACTAAGCTTTGAACAAAGGAAATTCATTCTAAAATGCTACTGGAAGTGTGAAAACGCAGTTGAAGTGCAAAGACAGTTTAGGAGGGAGTTTCAAACAGATCCACCAACGCGACTTACCATCACTCGAATTAGAGATAAGTTTGAAGCCGATGGAACTGTTCAGAATGTCCACAAGAAGCGTTCCGGAAGACCACGGACATCGACAAGCCCCACAAAGCAGAAAGAGTACTGGAAACGTATCACCAAAGTCCAAGAAAATCTGTGCGGCAAGCGAGTCGTGAGGTAGGAATTTCAGAATCGTCTGTCCAACGCATTTTGAAGCGCTGCCAATGGAAAAGTTACATTCCAAGATTAGTCCATGCTATTAATGAAGGTGATGATCCGGACCGAAGAGTGGAGTATTGCGAGTGGTACTTGGCACGATGTGGATGTGGATTGGACGAAGGGGTTTCGTAGAATACCCTCCGCGTTCACCAGACCTCACACCACTAGACTTTTTTTTATGGGGATACTTAAAAGACAAAGTCTACGCTATAAAACCTGCAACAGTCGCTGAATTGAGAGAGCCATTGAACGAGAATGCACACAAATACCAAACGAAATGTTTCGTGATGTTTGCGATCCATTGCTTCGCGTTATCAGCAGTGCCTGGACCAGAACGGACTCAGTTTGAAAACAGGCGTTGACAAAACAATTAAATAATGTCTGTAGATTCTATTACATTTTGAAAATGAAATGTATTTTAATAAACACTGCCTTTATAAGTATTTAAAGTGTGTATACATTTTTTTGGGACGCCCTGTATATATATATATATATGTGTGTGTGTGTGTGTGTGTGTGTGTGTGTGTGTGTGTGTGTTATAAAGTTGGTCCTGCATACATACCATAAACGAAGTATAATGTGATGTACTGTACAGTCGACTAAAACAGTCCTGTTGCGAAACTCAGTATTTCTTACAGTGACAAATAGAGACATTTCACGGCTTCATTGTTTAAATTAGCATAACGTGAAATACGGGACAGAAACAATCAGAGATAAATTAATACCATTTTTATATATTATATATTTTAAATATTTTATATGTATCGATTTGTGTGTATATATATATATATAATATATATATATATATATATATATATATGTGTGTGTGTGTGTGTATATATGTATATATCGTAACAGCAGTTACAAAAATAACCCTGTAATGCTTCAAAATGTGTTCCGCAATGCTGCTGACAGATTCGAACTCTGTAGAGACACTGATGGTACTCATGTAGAATCATATGCTTACGTATTCATTAAATGTATGCCTTCTATTATACTGTTATTGAATTTTACCCTTTTTGCTACGTTTTCACTGAAATAGATAGGGACTTTAAACACCCTGTATATATATGTATGTATTACGCATTTTATAATTATACTGTATTACACTGTAATGCAATGGATTTGATGTATCTCGTATCTCCCTATTATCATTATTATCATTATTATCATTATTATTATTATTATTATTATTATTATTATTATTATTATTATTATTTCCTATATATATATATTATATATATATATATATATATATATATAACATTTAAGCGTGGAACAAGAAACTTTCAATATGAAATTAAAATATATAATAAAAAATTATTTCCAATTATTCTATATATGTATTATCGGTCTATAATTCTATAAATAAAATAAACGAATACGTCCGAAAATAGTGAAGTTACTCGAGAAGACAAATCCTTTCACTTCGCCATTTTAAACTTAGTTTTATTTAAAGTTCGAATATGGCGCACGAATGGAAAAAGCTTAATAACTAATTTCACTTTGGAGAGAAATAAATGCAGCCGCATTTAAAAAGCCCTTTACAGTGTTCGAGGCTATATATATATATATATCTATATATATATATATATATATATAATATATATATATATATATATATATATATATATATATATATATTAATATATATATATATAGAGAGAGAGAGAGAGAGAGAGAGAGAGAGAGAGAGAGAGAGAGAGAGAGAGAGAGAGAGAGAGAGAGAGAGAGAGAGATTGCTGCAACGACGAAGTCAAATTGTGACGTGTATAAATTGAAGATTGTGAGCAAGCATCGTTCATAGCTTAGTGGGTATAACACCGTTTCCCTATAATCGAAGTAAAGACACTGAGGTCGGGGTTCGACTCCCGATGGTAACTGGTAATAATAATAATAGTAATAATACAGGAGTTAGGGCAATGGGCAGCATTCGTCTGGCCTGAGCGCAGTGCCAGTTTCTGGCAGTCTTTCTCTGATTAAAGCCTAAACTAACTTTAATCGAGTAATGCCTAAAATTTCAAGACCGAATTAAATGGAAATAAGTATTAAAAGTTTAATTAATAATTGTACGTTCCACGTTATAAATATTATCTATTTATCTATTTATTATCTATCGATCTATTTATCTTTTTATTTATCTATCTATTTATGTATCTATCTATATTATATATTTATTTATCATCTATCTATTTATCTAATTACTTATCTATCTATCTATCTATCTCTTTATCTATTTATTTATCTATCTATTTATCTATTTATTTATCTATCAATCTACTTATCATTTATTTATCTATCTATTTATTTATCTATTATTTATCTATCTATTTATCTATCTATCTATTTATTTATCTATTTATCTATTATTTATCTATCTATTTATCTATCTATCTATTTATCTATCTATCTACTTATCTATTTATTTATTTATCTATTACTTATTATCTATCTATCTATTATCTGTTTATCTATCTCTTTATTTATCTATCTATTTATTTATCTATTATCTACTCTATTTATTTATCTATCTATTTATCTATCTATCTATCTATTATCTATCTACTTATCTATTATTTATCTATCTATTATTTATCTAACTATCCATTTATCTGTTTATCTATCTCTTTATTTATCTATCTATTTATTACCTATTTATCTATCTATTCACGAATCTCTTATTGAGGAACTTTAAAAATGTGAGGATTAAGCGATAAATTGTATTAAAATGTTGGATAATTATCAGTATCGAATCTTTTATTAAAACTAAAAGCGAGAATATGCGAAGGATGAATCGTAAATGAATGAACTGTAACTGTAAACGGGTTCGGTTCCGTTAAAAAAACGTTATAAACGGATTAGAGGGAAAAAATAAAATTGCGTCAACTGTAAAATATTTCCAAAACGTTTCGACCAATTAGATATTTATTTGTCATCTTCAAGCCCAAAACGAATAAATAAATTAATTATTAATTAATTAATTAATTAATAACCCCTAAACGGTTAGGGGGTTCATGTTCGATTCTCCAGTCTGTTCAAACAGTAGAATAACGGCGTAAATCTTAAAAAAATATTTATCTAAAATTTACATGAATAAAAAAGTCGTATTTTCTGTTACTGATTCTTTAAAAGAGATATTCAGTACTGATCCATTAGCTCAACGAGATGAAAATTCAGCATCAGAGATTACATACACGAAAAGACGAGTTTCTGAAGAAATGTAAAGTTTATGAAATGGAATCAATTTGTAGTATTGTAAAGAAAATCACTGAATTCCAGTTCCATTCCTAAATAAGAGTATGAATTATCCAAGTTAATTATAAGTAAATTGTAATATATATATATATAATATATATATATATATATATTAGATGGATATATATATATATATAATATTAGGGTGTTTCATACCTATAGGGTAAAATAAAAATGAGCTTGGAGTTTTAATCCACACGTTCTCCGTATTCTAAAGAACAAGAAAACACGTTTGTGCAAGTTTGAACCAGATCGCGCTGCATTTAGAGGTCCCCAACTTTGACGACTTTTTGTCAGTTCATTTCTCGCCTGCCTGCAGTGAAGACGGTTTTCTTCGTCACTTGAGCGGTTCGGTTGTATAGCCTATTGGACAACTATGGAGGTAATTATATATGCTACTAATTATCTCATTTTACTGTGGTATTGAAATTTATTATTATTTAATTTCTGTCATTTTACTGTGGTAGTGATATTTATTATTAATTACATGAAATTAATTAGTCTGTTGCATATTGGACAACTAAGCTGGTAATTATTTATGATACTAATTAATGTAATTTTACTGCGGTATTGAAATTTATTTAATTAATGAATTGTCAAAGAGAACGTAGTGTACACGTATCAGTTTTATAAATAAAGAAAAGCAGTAACTGGGACTCGAACCAGTGTCATAGCCGTTTGGCGGCATCGCTCAAGTCGGCGTACACAGCACGCTATCCACTCCCTAGATGGTGTAGTGGATAGCGTGCTGTGTACGCCGACTTGAGCGATGCCGCCAAACGGCTATGGCACTGGTTCGAGTCCCAGTTACTGCTTTTCTTTATTTAATTAATGAAATTAATTACGATGTGAAATTATTTCTGTGGAATTATTTAGTTTGTTTTCTTTCCAGGTGTCTACCAGAGCGAAAACAGAAGTGTTTCTTATTGGCCAGACGGATGCGAACATCACATCAAGTGGCCTTCCAACTCAGTTGCAAGTACTCAAAAGTACTTTTACCACCAAAAGGAGCAAAAATTTGGACGTACTAAATGCCTGAACCTGTGCCTGGATGCCTGTCTCATATTTTGGGAGAGAGCGAGAATCCCCATGATGCGTCGAGATTCGGCCTTGAGGAAGATGGAATCCCTTCTCAAGGAATACGACCGGCTTGTGAAGCACAGTCACATAAAGCAGAGTCCTTCCGAGTGAAGGAGGCGATGTTCAAGGAGGCAATAGCGAAGGAGATCATGGACATTGCTCATTCACAGGCTAAGGAAATGATGAAGAATCAGGAGGACATCCACTTTCTCGACATGCAGCGTGAAGATCCAAATTCCTGCAGCATGGGCCGTTGACATGAAGCTTCACTATAAGGAGATTAGGAAAAGGAAGAGGCTGGACAAGATTAAGGAACAACAGGAGAAGGCCAGGAAGGAACAAGGAGCTGCAGAAGATACGGGGGCTTTAGTGATTTCAACTTCGTCAGAGACTGACTCAGTATTTGCTCAAACTGTGATGCAGCATAGGGCGAAATACCCGAATAAAACCAAGAAGGATTTCATGGACAAATGATTCGCAAGAAGTGGTTATGTTTTTTGTATCTTTGTGAAAATGTGTAGTGAAATGGTACTCGTTTGTTGAATAAAAATCATTGACAGATTTTTGTTTAATTTTTTCCGTTTATGATCTGCCAGAGCATCAAACTGGGGACCCGTAAACTTTAAACTATTGAATTAATACTTCGGTTTATCAGTCTCCTCAGCAAATGGAACAAGGGGATCCATGTGGATTAAAATTTTTCCAAACTTTTAATTTATGAAACACCCTAATATATATATATATATATATATATCAGTGGCGTGCATATAGGGTAAGCTGGGTATACGCCGCTATCCATTTAAAAGTCAAATTACAAAAAGTCGGTAATCGAAAACTGTCATAAAGTATGATGCTTGTATATAATATATATGAGTGTGTATATATATATATTTGCAGCTACAGCATACCCAGTGGACATACCCACCGCACGCCACTGATATACAGGGTGGGCGGAAAGCAGCTCCCTATTTTGGATTGGTAAAAAAATACGTATATTATCCATTTATTTCAGAAGAAATAATATGAAAAGGTAGGCATACATGGTAGGTTTTCTCTAAAATTCAATGTGGGCTCCAACTCTTCCACCAGCTTCTGGAGCCGCCCAGGAATGGCGTCCACTGACTTTAGCAGGAACTCCGGCGGGATGGAGGACATGACTTCCCAAATTCGGTCCTCCAGTTCTTCCAATGTCCTCGGTTTGGTGCGGTAGACTTCTTCCTTTACCCACCCCCAAAGAAAGAAGTCGCACGGTGTCAAGTCGGGGCTCCTGGCTGGCCATTGATGTGGACCACGACGACCCATCCAACGCCCAGGGAAGTGGGCATCCAGCCACTCACGGACAACAAGAGCGAAGTGCGGAGGGGCGCCATCTTGCATAAATATCAGATCGTCGATGTTCTCCCATGTGCTGACAACCGGCCAGACCTCGTTTCGCAACATAGCAAGGTACCGCTCAGCATTCATGGTGTTGCGCAGAAGGAACGGGCCCACAACCTGATCTGAGGTCATACCACACCACACCGTTACACTGAACCGATTCTGCCGTTTTTCAGCGGTAACCATGGGATCCTCTCCTGCCCAGTAGTGGCAATTGTGGCGGTTGACAAAGCCCTCCGACGTGGAACACCGCCTCGTCGCTCCAGAGGATGTTGCGGAAGAGATGGGGCCAGTCTTCATGCCAAGCCAGCATGATTTCCCCGAACTCCATGCGAATGTCGCAGTCCTCGTCCGAGAGAGATTGGCAGTAATGCGGCTTCCACGCACGCCAGTTCAGCTCCTTCTTCAGCACAGTTCGCACTGAGTAGCGGGAGAGTCCACTTTCCCGAGCTGCCTGGCGAGTTGACTTTCGTGGACTCCGTGCGAACATTTCCTGAACTGCCTGCACCGTCTCCTGGGCCCTGGATGTCGAAGGGCGACCACATCTTCGAACATCTGCCACAGACCCCGTGGTCATGAGCTTCGAGTGGCAGTTCTTGATTGTTTTCGGGTCCACTTGGGCACGTGGTCCGTGAATGGCCCGCCACTATCTTTGAACTCGAACGACAGATTGCCAAACTTCGTACCGTGCCGCCAACTGGGCACGCTCCTGCAGTGTTAAACGCTCAGCCATGTTACCCTTCAATCTGAAATGAAAAAAAAAAAATGAACGTTACAATTGTACCACTTTAGAGAACACAAAGAGAACACTTTAGAGAAAAAAGATTACCGTTACAATTGTACCACTTTAGAGAACACACCATAACAATATAACAATACAATCACAATTTATACATAATTTATATGTAATTTAAATTAGGGAGCTACTTTCCGCCCACCCGTATATATATATATATATATACAGGGTGGGCCGTTTTCCATACATAGGAAAAATAAACATTTTTTTTATGGACAACCATTTTTATTTATATAATATGCTCTACATGGTTGCCATTGTTTTGAAAACACATTTCAATACGTGTTCCCCACTGTTGATGAACACGCATTAGCACAGTTGACGTTATGCTTGTAATGACGTTGGTGATACGTTCCTTTAGATGATTTATGTCTCGTATCTTTTCCTGATACACCATGGCCTTCAAGTGCCCCCAAAGATAGAAATCAAGGGGGGTGAGATCTGGGGATCTGGGAGGCCACTCCACAGGACCACGCCGACCAATCCAAGCATCCGGAAACTGCTGCTGATCCAAATACCGACGCACGTGAAGACCATAATGAGGTGGAGCTCCATCTTGCTGGAAGTAAACTGGGAAGTTACCTTCCTCGTTTAGCAGGGATGGGAAAATCTCTTCTTGCAACATGTTAAGATACCTTTCGGCATTAAGATTTCCACTGACAAAAAAATTGGTCCAATAATTCTGTCACCCCATATCCCGGCCCACACCATCACTTTACCGGCACCTTGCATCTTCGTCGGACTCAGCCAGTTAGGGTTAGCATTACTCCAATAACGTATGTTTTGCCGATTAACCTCTCCATTGACGTAAAAATTTGCTTCATCAGTAAACAAGATCTTACAAACGCATATTCTTAGGGTATCTGAAACATAAAAACAAACGTTTAAATTTTCCTATGTATGGAAACTTACGGCCCACCCTGTATATATATATATATAAATAAGGCTATATCATCTTTCTTGCTATTCATAATCCTACAGTAATAATGAGTATTACAGATGAAGATCTGATGATAGCATTGTGCCGTCTTTGCCGACCATACAAAAGCTCGCGAAGGAATTTCGAATGAAGGGACATAAAAATTAAAATTGCGAAGGATACTACGGACTCATTCAAATGCAATGAAGAAAACGGGAGGTTTTTGAAGGTAAATTTCAATTCTTTATATTAAATAGGATTGCAGCAAAAAATTATAAATTAAAAATTATAAATAATATAATAGATAAAAATTATAAACTAAAATAAAATTATAAATTCTAAATTATAAATTATAAATAAAATAATAATCTTTCCATAAGTAAAAAAAAAAAAAAAAATATTGCGGGGTTTTGAGCGGAGTTGAGCGGAGTAACAAATATCTCTTTCGCTCAGTCGCCTGTAATGATTGGCTGACTCGCGTAAAGTGGGTGGAACTAATGTCTCTCGCTCAGTCGCCCGTTAGGGTCGGATCTCTCAAGATGAGGGGGTGTTAAGGATCACGAAGTGATCACGAGCCATACCCGTAGGGTAGGGAACCGAAGGCGCGGTTTGTAGCTATAAAAATAAAAACATGAATTATGATTCATGCAACGGTTTAAAAATCATAATACCAAGCGACGCGGAGGTCAGCGCAAACTAATATATATATATATTATATATATATATATATATATATATATATATATATATATATATATATATATATATATATATATATATATTGTTAATATTAACACCCGAGAATTAAAATAAACAAAAGTGGACCAAAAAATAATGAAATTTTAATATTACGAAAGAATTTGATTTTTACCAATAACTAAGGATTTGCTCAGTCCTCACAAAAATGTTATTTTTAACATAAATACTTAAATGTTAAAATAACATAAAATGTTATTTCACAAATACAGAAACGTTACGAAGTGTTTTCCCACCTAAAAAGAAAATAAAAGCTTGGGTAAAACACGAAGATTACGAGCCAAGAGTAAAATCTCTCAGACTACATTCATCGAAATGACTACGCGAACAAGACAAGATAATACATTTGTGGGTAAATACTTGAAAAATCTGGTCTAAATTCTAAAAACGAAATAAATTGTACTGAAATAGTCAGATACGGCAAAGTTTGCAACAGCGTATGCGAGTGTTTTTTGCAATAAAGATGCACTGGGTTTGCATGTGGTCTTCAACACAAAGAATAAAAGCTTTATGATGTATCTATTATAAAAAATTAATTAAGATATAATCAAAAGGATTACGAAACACTAATAAAGAATTATCTTTCCTGAACTAAGTCCTTGACAAACCGCCGCGCGTGGCGGATTACGAGGGTGGGATAAGAGCAGAAAGTATCTTTCTCGATCCTTCATCAATCCCACCAACGGTTAAAAATAGAAGAATCGGTAGTAGACAGACCCTGAAGATTTGTTCGAAGAAACCAAGCAAAAGAACAAAACAAACAGAAAGACAGAGAGACAGCAGACAGAGAGAGAGAAGACAGAGAGACAGAGAGAGAGAGAGAGAGAGAGGATTATATATCCCTTAAGACCAAGGTTATTACAATTCAATTTCCTTTAACGATTTTTTTCCCCTTAAAAAAGAATAAAAAAAATTGATGCAAGGAAACGATAAGAAAATTTTATTGTATATATTTTTGCCGCTCTTTTTCGATGTAAATTTAAATGGAACTTTGCTTGAATATTTTTTTTTTTTTTTTTTTTTTTTTTTTGAAAGTCACGGATGAAAAAAGGGAAGAAAATTGACAATTTGCTTGGTATTACTTTCACCACTTTTACCGTTACAGAGATGTAACGGAGCATAAAATTTAGGGTAGTTGTTCTTCCTTTAACTATCTATGCCCCGTGTAACGTCAATGTTAATACCTTCTCTCTCTCTCTCTCTCTCTCTCTCTCTCTCTCTCTCTCTCTCTCTCTCTCTCTCTCTCTCTCTCTCTCTCTGTCGCTATGAACTGAAAGTATGGAATGAATAGAAAGGTTTGAAATTACAGAGATTCTGAGTTCTTGATCAGGTTTGTGTAGAGCAGTGATGCACAAACCCTGGCCCGCGGGCCAAATGTGTCCCCCACGGGTCTTTTCAGTGGCCCCACGGGTCTTTTCAATTCAATGAAAAAGTTAGAATATAAAAGTGACCCAATTTATGACTTAGATGGAAAGTAAGTAGGCTAATACATTTAGTTATTTTCTTCGCTTGGCCCTCACATCAAAAAAGTTTGTGCACCACTGGTGTAGAGCAAGCCTGAGGTGGTCTGAATATGCGTGTTTGGAGCGATTATATTTGTGTCACTGTAAGAAAGCCACACAAACTCGCGATTTATCTTGCTCCTGATGCATCACACACCCCGACCTATAAGGCCAAGGTGTCTGCAATGCAAACATAGGAACGGAAATAGATCTGAATCCGTCTCTTCATTGGATTATAATATCACAAAACATTGTTGCTTTCAGTCGTAATGAGCTACGTACGGAAGCCTCATTAGTACGTTAACCCTCTTTGTACTTGGTAATGATGCTGCGAGCTGTCAGTACCCTGACTAGGTATGGGCTGAGCAGTGTTTTGTGGAAAGCAGTGAGACTTTCTTCTGAGCCACACAATCTATCAACATGTATCTTAAACACTGAGAATATATACATATATACTGTGTATATGAAGATATGAAGAGAGAGAGAGAGAGAGAGAGGAGAGAGAGAGAGAGAGAGAGAGAGAGAGAGAGAGAGAGAGAGAGAGAGAGAGAGAGAGAGAGAGGTAATAAAAGAAATTAGAAAACACACATAAAAATAATTATACTCGTATATAACTCAGGAAGTAAAAGTCAGACCAAGAACAAGTTCAGAACTTCTTAACAAAATTAACCCTTCCAAGTGCCAAAATAAACATTAACAAAAAAAAATAGTTTAATTACATACCTGATAACGCTTCACCTTTATCGCGTCATTATAATGGTCACGCGTCCCTGATAGTTTTGAGGTTTACAAATTGAAATATTCAATGACCCGACATTTTTGTTTTTTACACTGATCTCGAAACCCCCTACAGAAAAATTACCCGCTGAGGTGACCAAACAGATGAAAAAGGGTATAAACCAGAGAGGTCATGAAGCCATCTTTCTCCGATTGAACTACCCCATCCGCCCTCCCCAAGTGTAGCCTCGAGGTAAAACGCCCAGTTATTAATTTGTAGGCCCTGGATTCGAATCTCAGATAGGATTTCTGCAGAGTTTAAGTTTAAGGTGTTTCTCTGAATCCTCCGTGCTGGGATAGAAGTGGTTTGGATCCCACGTAAAGCCGTGGGTCCCTTCTGTCGCATAACTTTTGCCTTACGAAGTTAAGAGAGGTTAAACACAAAATATAATGATTATTATTATCCACAATTGATAATGGACTACGTATAATACGCTACAGACACATTTTTGAAATCAAATCAAAACTCCATTTAAGAAAAGGAGGAATTATACTCGCCAATTCGACCGCTGAGACCCATTTTCTCTATAGCAAATTAGCCTCATATCAGCTGTATTCGATATGTAACCACATTCTTGGTGAGAAGACAGTTCTGGGAGGAATTAGCCTGTAATCTGTTTGAGTCCCTCTCACTTAGATCCAGATCTAAGGCACTTTCCGGTGGTCTCACTCTTTCGTGAAATAATTTTCATATATATATATATATATATATATATATATATATATAGTGTGTGTGTGTGTGTGTGTGTGTGTGTGTGTGGTGTGATTTCGTTCTTCCTCTGTTTTCTTGCCAGCTCAGCTGAATCCTGCTGTAACCACTTTTCTGTTCATTAACTTCTTATTTTAGTTGGTTCGAGAGTGATTTGCGGCGTAGCCAATCTAATTACTTTTTCTTTGAGGTTCTTCACTCCAAATTAGCGTGGGAATGACATGCTTTATATGAAGCAATAACAATATATATATATATATATATATATCGTAAAGAACGACGCTTGTATAGGAGAACATTCCGCGCAAGATGAGAAGAGAGAACGAACAAATTAAAAAATGAGGTAACCACCCGGAATCGAACCCGGGATCTTCCGATTGCCGGTCAGATATGATAACCCACTACACCATGGTCCTCACTCGACCAGAAGTCGTAATTCCTCTACATACGCGCAGAAACCAATGCCCCGAGGGGGCACCTCCCGCATGCCGTATCTATATATACATTTCAACTGCAAAGAACACGCATATAAATAACGTAAAGAACGAACGCTTGTATAGGAGAACATTCCGCGCAAGATGAGAAGAGAGAACGAACAAATTAAAAAAAAATATATATATATATATATACTATATATATATATATATATATATATATATATATATATATATATATATATATATATATATATATATATATAGAGAGAGAGAGAGAGAGAGAGAGAGAGAGAGAGAGAGAGAGAGAGAGAGAGAGAGAGAGAGAGAGAGAGATACATAAATAGATACCTAGATAGACAGCATATGTTCCCGTTTTATTTATTCATTCAAATTATGAATTCGAAAGAAACAGCAAAAACTGTACCTGCACGGTCTTACAGACTCTAGTACAGTACGTTTCAGAGACTGTAACAAAAGTACAGTTTACTTCAGTGGGTCCTGGGAGGAATTAGCCTATAATCTGTTTGTATCCCTCTCGCTTAGACCCAGGTCTAAGGCACTTTCCGGTTGTCTCACTATTTCAATGAAACCTCATTACTGAGTAGTTTTCGTTAACACTTATTTCATCTTTCTGATTATATCTGCATTCTCCAGTGCGTTGCGTTTCTTTTTTTGAACACCCTGTATATATATATATATATATATATATATATATATATAGGGTGGACCAAAATTATCTAGTAATATGTTCTTTAAATTTAACATATATATTAATTTATTAGGTAATTTGGGGTAACTTTATGCCACTCTATATATATATATAATATATATATATATATATATATATATATATTATATATATATATATATATATATATATATATATATAATATATATATATATATATATGATTTCTTGATAGGTATAATGGGAGGCAGCAATGTTTCTTTAAAATTTTCATTCGTTAATTAAAGGCTTCCAATTTGGATCGTTTTTTTGTTAATGTTTAATAACGGGGCGCCATCTTGTAATTTGAGAGAACAAAATGTCGTAAATCCGTCATAGATTTAAAGCAAATAACAGGACAAAGCAACGACTTTGTGCAGCGTAATAGATTATTATTTATAATTACCTCACGTCCCGATGGATCGCCGGATTGAATGTAGATGGGACGCCTCCTATTGGTAGGATGCCGTATTAGTTTGTCATGCCATCCATGGACCACCGACTTTCAATTCTAGGGAACATTTCGTAACTATGACAAATGGTTATAACCTGTTTTCAGAGTTTGGTAATAACAAGGTGACTTTTTCTCTGATTAACTGGATTTTTGTAGATTTTTTTTTTTTTTTTTTTATAGTATTTAACGCGGCCATGAATCATATGGCAATTTTGTTTTGTTTTCATGGGTGATTTTCTTTAATTATGATACACCTTCAAAAATTAATTAAAAATCAATGGATTAATTTCTTTTCAGGCACGAAATTTGGGAGGGTTATTTTGGAAGTGTAGGAGTGTTTTTTTTTTTTTTGTTTTTTTTATAGGCGCATTCAGCAAGGCATTTATACTCATATGCTGGAGGCCGTGCTAAAAGTTTAAACAGCTCGATTTCGTTGTCACCTAATTTCCCGCAGGAAGAGACGCTTTGAACAAGTTGTTCTCCCTTTGAAAAAACCTTATGCATCCTCCAATAATTATGGTATATCGTGAAATTGAATTAATTCACTGATATTCTATTATTTTTTTTAGTGTATTTGGCATAATTAACGAATCAAATCATTTATATATATATATATATATATATACAACAACTCAGAATGGTCCCTGTGTTTAACATGTATATATATATATATATATATATATATATATATATATATATTAACTCATACTTTATAGAGAATTTAGTAAGATATAAAAACATTTGCTCATATCTTTGCGATGCATCTAATTGTACAAACAAATAACTCGGCTTGGTTTATTGCCTTATTAGAAGCACGAAATGTTTTTGCGAGTCATAAAACCTCGTTACAAATACACTCGTTCCCTCTTCATAATCATTCTATGATAAGATTTGAAGTAAAAACCTGAAGGGAATCAGAGTAAAATACAGAATAAACGTTCTATTAAAACGCCTCAGTTCCCGCATTATGCGGTGACGTTATAGCCCAATTCGGGTCGAAGTTTGGTCGAAGTATGGCCGAAGTATATGGCCGAACTCTGACCGAAAATTGGGCAAATTTTTTTTTTGTGAAAGTTTGCATGATATAATATTTTTGCTGTTGGGAAAAAGGGGAACTTAATTGTTTTCTCGATAACTTTAGTGAATTTTAGTTAAAATGAGGAACATTCTAGCTTCTAGAAGAATTTCACATAAAATGAAGCATAATGTATATTAAAATTTAGCCATTTGACGTACTGAAATTATATTTCATTATTTTGTAATTATCGTAACGTATAATCAGGAAATAATAACAGGGTTCTTTTAGAACATTCACTATTTTGACACTGTCATTGTTTTTCACGATTCAACCTCGTATCTTTCGGAACTGGTTTGTTCTGATTTAATATAAAGAGACTGTTATACCCATGGGTTCGGATTCATTTCTCTATATAAAATGACTCAGAAATAGTCAGTACAAGCCATACAAATTGTGTAAAGTTGCCATAAGAATTAACACAACTTAACTATTGTATCCCAGTTGTACGACAGCAATTTGCAAAGTCCTCAATATAGGGAATGCGTTTATCACCAATGTATTTTTTCTTACTGACATACACCATATGCAAAGTGTTTTTATTAAATGTATATAATATAGAAGTCGAGTTCAAAAGCGTTTGCGCTTGTGACTGACAAATGATTCGTAAATCAAGATTAACAACTATCATATTATGAAGATTGTCTACCTAACTTATCTACCTATCCATCCACCTACTTTTCTATCCATTTACATTATATGTCTATACAGTATATATATATATATATAATCGCAGAAATAATCCTTAGGTTAAGTGAACACAGTAACCATACTCGAATATCTCGTTCTCCTTTCTATTTGCAACAATGCAAAAAAAAAAAAAATTATTATTTTTTTCTGTCCATATATTGAAAAGCAATTTTTTTTAAATTTCAATAGAAAAACTTGGTTGGTTGCTATTTTCAATTAGAAGTTATAAAATAATATGAAGACTGTAAGCGTAGGGTTCCAGGAACAGCGGCTCCGGTACTTCGGTCATCCGAGAGACTTTTTGCTGTAATATTAAAGCCTGACTCTGACAAACGAGTTTCACCAACTACGAGAATGCAGCTGGAGCCAACCAGCTGTCAGTCGCCATTTTGGGAGTCATAAAGTCCTTTTGCTAAATTAAAAGTGGAAGTGCATCCCTCCTACCCCACCCTTTCAATACCCCCCTTTTTGTTGAGGATTTATGTTTGACGTCACTTCGTGAAAGGACATTTAATTAAAATGAAATGAGTGTCATTTTTATAGCTTTATTTCGACATAGGGGTTGTCCGCCATTGCAGTCTTCCTATATACATTTAGAATCTAGTCTTTGGCGCCGGTTCTTAACCCACGGATTCTTTGATCTTCGGGAGTGCTTTAAAAGAAATTTCAAATCTATACTTTTGACTTAACAGGAAGAGATCAATTTACATTCTTCAGTGCTCAAAATCTTTGAAACCGAAATATAAAATGTAGAGAACGTCATTAGAAGCTGTAATTAATTTTATCCTTGCAAATTCTTCGGGGGGGGGGGGGGTCTTTCCTTTTGTATAGAAGGAATCTGCAGCGAGAATCAAAGAATTTGAGATTAGTTCAATGTAATCTCTTTCAATTTCAATCGCTTGAAAATGGAAAAAGGAAACTATATTTAAATATTAACGTTGTTAATACCTCTAAAATCCCTGATGGGATAAAGGGTTAAGAATTGATTCTACATCTTCCTCATGCGAATCGTAAAAGGCGACAATAGAGGCGGACCCATTATATAGAGTTATTCCTCCGTCGTCTCCCTATGCGTTAGTAGGAGACTGGAGACTGGGTTGGAATCGCATCTCTGGAAAAGAACGTTCTCACGAATGACGTCATATGCCTCAGACTTGAGCAACTGCGTGCCCTCCAACGAACATGTAGCAGTTTGAAATGTTACTGATCCCAACTTCAATCGTTGTACCTGGCCCATAAAGCATGAGAAATTGGTTTGGGTAATGTATGTGTCAGTGATGTAGTCGAGACCACCATGGCCAAGACCGAGACCGAGACCAGAAGGAAGGTATCGAGACCGGTCTTGAGTCCTACATCACTGGTATATGTACACTTCTAAAAGTCTTGCAATTAAGTTGCACATTAGTTACATATTTTAATGTAATATTTATGCAGCGATAAAATCAATGTGTAACATAACATTAACGTAACGTTTTTCAGCTTTAAAAATATTATTTTATTCCCTAACATTTTTTGGTTTGTTTTTAGTCCTCTTAATTGTGTAACTTAGTCGTAACGTTCTAAACATTGAAGAAAATGGATTCTTTCACGTACGAGTAAATATGTTCTATAAAATCCAATAACTTGCTTACTACATAATATCCTAAAAATAGTATATTTTAAAACTAAGATTAAAATTGGATCACCTGAAGATCAGGGCCCCCAGCCTCAATTACCAAATATCTTCGTTAAAAATAACGAAAATATCACGACTTAACCTAACCAATCGTCAAGGGTGTACAGTTGACCTAACCAGGTATTCAATTTAATTTATTATTATATTTGGTACTGTAAAGCAAAAAACAAGAATACATGGGGGCCTTGATCTTCAGGTGATCCTCAAAATTTAAATAAAGTCATTATAAAGGTGTTTTAATGCTTACATTTTGCGATTAAATGTAATTCTAAACATGTGTTAATTTCGTATTAATAATCTCTGATTTCTGACGATAAAAGTTTGAACTGACCTGAGTAAGACAAAATAATGAAAGCGCTTAAAATAATGTATCAAGAATACTTTTGAATACTTATTACATGGCATTTCTTTTAGGGGGCGGCGAACGAAGAATCTGTATTGCATTTTTTCTGTGAATGGAAATATCTGAGGAAGGATTTTTTGAAGTCTCTTCTGTCTGTGTACGTTCGCTGGTCTTGTGTAGTACTTATATCAGTTCAAATGTCTAGTTTATATAAGGAAAGGTGAGCATATAACTGCTTTTAAGAAATTAATTTCAAGCAAGTCGATTATGGCCTACCTCATAATTAGTTGCCTAATATCACAGAGCGTTGTTCATTTTAAGTATATATATATATATATATA
>JAJOZX010005985.1:30000-65000 GCA_023014485.1 Bathynomus jamesi
GGAAGTGAAGCGTTACATATTCATTCACACAAGCCGCCCCTCCTCCACATGGCAAATTTCCACACAAGCGGCGCTTCATACGTCATATGCGTGGTGGAGCTTCCAGGTTTTGTCAAAAATAAAAGAGACAGGGTTCCAAACTTACATACTTCTAACAAATCTCCTTCATTCCAACCAACTTGCAGTCACTTCTCGTGCGTTACCCAGATGAAGTCCACGCAATCATTCACCATGTTCATCCACCTTCTTCTTGGCCTCCCTCTCCTTCTGACTTTGCGAACATTCTTATACACTCTTTTCACAACTTTGTCATCTTTCATGCTTTCAATATGCCCAAACCACTTTAACACAACTGTTAGTGATTGAGAATAATAATAATAATAATAATAATAATAATAATAATAATAATAATAATAATAATAATTGGAGTGTTTAACCTCTTTCGTAACGGCAAAGTCACATAACGAAAGAAACACTACTAACCCATCCAATTACCGAACAAACCCAGCTTTACTTAACCACACTATATATATATATATATATATATATATTATATATATATATATATATATATAGCGTAATGTTAACACTATAATAATAATGATGATGATGATAATAATGGTTAATTGATAATAGTTATAATTGATTGTTAATGATTGAAGCCGATGAGCCTGGAGTCACCATGACCTTTTCAGATCAAATAATGTTATTAATTAGGTTGATTAATAGAATGAGTTTTCTTTCTTTATTAAACAAAATAAATGATTTATGAATGAGATAAAATATAAGTTGGTTGTTCACAGTTGAAATTAAATGTGCACTTGAATAATGACTTCAATATTAATAACGCGCGAGGTAATGATTAGTCTTTATATAAAGTTAGGTGAATGACACCAGGCCTAAATGGGGCCTGCACAAATGGTGTTCACATGGTGGTAGCTCTCGTGTCACTGGTCCTTCGGAGAGGGAGATTCGAGGTGCGTCGAGAAGTTCTTGTAACGAAGTTGAGGTGTGAGGCAAGGCATAAGGACAGACGTTGAAGAAGTCCCGCGCTGTGACGTCATCTTGGTCGTACTTGTGTGACATCATCTTGGTCGTGTTTGTGTTGATGGAACAGCGCTAAAGTATTTGAAACCGTCTCTGCCAATACAGTAGTCTTCCCCCAGAGAGTGAAGTTAGCGATAAAAATGGTTTCGTTCTGAGGAGTGAAGATCTAGTAGACGCTCGCTCGGAGAGACGGAGAAACGTGGCATGAGGGAGGGTACTGAGATGGGAGAAATGGGGGAGTCTGTGGAGCTTGAGGAAAGTACTCAGCTAGGTCTATAGGGAATGGGGTTGGGGTACGGTAGGAACGTGGAGTGAGTGGGGGAGAAGGAAGAGACGAGAAGGAACACGGAAACTGTATTGAGTTCGCAGGCGGTGCCCAACTCGTCGCATGGAAATTCTCCTCGATGAATGCGCTCCTGCCGAAGGGAAAGAAAAAGGCGTCGTTCATGGAAACAAGCAAGAGTAGTAAATCCACGGAATGATGCAAACAGACAGTTGAAGAAGGCAGGGGACCGCCACCCTGTACTAAGTTTGATGAGTGTCTGTGCTTGCAGTGCGCCCGTTGTGTGGATGGGCGTGTGAGTACGTGCATGCTTGTTTGCTTGACGAATGCTTTTTAGGCCTTCCCGTAGGAGTGGGAGAAAACACCAAGTTGAACTTGAGGGATGGGCTGGCCGATGAAGTAGGGAGGGGGGGAGGAGTCGTCAAAAGGATTCCTGCCAAACGATTTCTCGTACAGCGGCCGAAGAGGACCGTTGATATATGTGGCAAAAAAAAAAAAAACGTTGACGAGAAAATGCAGGAAACTTGGAAGTGGGAGTGGGCCAACCAACCGCTAGCCGGGAAGAATGTGAGGAGAGGTTTGCCTCCTTGAAGGCGGAGGGAGTCGCTGGCTACAGCTTGGACCGTTGGATGAAACTGACCCACGTGGTAAAATTTTTTAAATTTGGTGCCTTTACTTATGCAGAAGAAAATTGAATGTTAAATGCAGTTCGTTAGAATGTCACTTGAAAAAAATAAAATGTTTGCACCGATTTCACTTTTGGAGTCACCAATTTATAGTATAATGTTTACACTATATTGGTCGTGTTTGTGTTGATGGAACATCGCTAAAGTATTTGCAAATGTCTCTACCACTATATATATATATACAGGTGGATATCTGCGCACCTTGGCTAATGGGCATGCAACTTCCAACCTTAAGGTTAATTACAGAAACAATAGGCCGTTAGATTTAATTGTTTCTATCTTCAAAATGAATGTCCTTCCTGTGTCGAAAGGAATAAAGCGTGGAATCAAATGATTAACTTAGTTATTGTGTATTAAAGCTAAATATAGTTGGTAACAGCGCATTCTTCCTTCATTGCCTTAATGAAATTATTATCTTAGCATCGTATATAACTTAAGGGGATAAATTTGCCTTTATCTCGTTATTAACAGAAATCTTGAATTTACGTATTGCTATTTTCTCTCTCTCTCTCTCTCTCTCTCTCTCTCTCTCTCTCTCTCTCTCTCTCTCTCTCTCTCTCTCATATGGTGTCCCAAAAGTTTTGCCCCCTAGATACATTATATTAGTCTGTGGGGCAGAACTTCTTGGACACCCTGTGTGTATATATATATACGAGCACACACACACACTTTTTATTAGGTAGTTATACACATTACTAATGAATTTTTGGACAAAGATTGTTTACAAAATTAAATTGTACAGAGACGAAACAAAGAAAAAGCTTCGCCCATGTACCCATTCAAGGTACGAGTAGTTCGCAGCATCATTGCCAAGTACATAGCAGGTCAACGTAGTAAAGAGGTTTTCATACGTGATTCATCATCAATCGAACCAACACTATTCTGATTTGTCATTTAAATTTTAAATGAGCAGTCCAACGTGTGTGTGTGTGTGTGTGTGTGTGTGTGTGTGTGTGTATACACTATATATATGGAAGGAAGTCGAGAAAAGGAAGTCGAAAAACCATACGACTATCAGACCTTTGAAAAACGAGGACAGTGCTTTATCTGATGATCTAACAGAAGTATCTGAAATATTAAGAGCTCAGTACGAATCATCTTTCAGTATCCCAAAAACTGACAAACTGATATGCGATAGAAACGCGTTCTTTGAAGAAGAACTACAAGGGGAAAGTATAACGGACTTCGACTTTACGACAGATGATATTAGACAAGCTATAGGGAAACTAAAAGCACACTCAGCGGCAGGATCGGACAAATGGAATACCACACTGATCAAAAACTGCAAGAATGCAATCGCTGAGCCCCTATATTGAATATGGAGACGATCACTAGACACCGGAGAAATACCGGGCATCCTGAAAAGTGAGAAGATAATACCAATATATAAAAGAGGAGATCGATCCGAGGCCAAAAACTATAGGCCAGTGTCGTTTATATCTCATCTCACTAAAATATTTGAAAGAATAGTTAGACAGAAAATCTATGACTTTTTGGAAACTCAGAAAAAATTCAATGATAACCAACATGGGTTTCGGTCAGGCAGATCATGCCTGTCACAACTAATGGAACACTTCTTCTTCCTCAGCATAATTAATCCCATTTTTATATGGGGTCGCTGTTTAAGGTGAGTCGCCTCCATCTTGGTCTGTCGTACACCATATCCTCCTCCAAATTCTTCTCCCGTAAGTCCGCTCTAACATAATCCTTCCATCTCTTCTTTGGCCTTCCTCTTCTTCGCCCACCCGGCAACTCCATCACCATCACTCTACGTTCAACATAATCTTCATCTCGCCTCATCACGTGCCCATACAATCTCATTCTTGCCTCCTGTATCTTCTTTGATGCCTCTGCCACCTTCACAGTTCCTCTAATATACTCATTCCTGATCCTATCCTCTCTTGTCACACCGCACATCCATCGCAACATCCTCATCTCTACTACATCCATTTTGTCCTCATTTGTCTTCTTCATAGGCATGCCTCCGTTCCATACAACATTGCCGGTCTCACTACAGTTTTATATACCTTTCCTTTCAACTTCACTGGCACCTTTCTATCGCACAAGACACCCGACATTTCTCTCCAATTCTTCCACACAGCTTGCACTCTATTATTAATTTCTTTCTCCACATCTTCCTATCCATTAACGAGCCTAAGTACTTAAATCGGTCTACTCTTTTAATCACTTCTCCATTCATTACCATCTCATCTTCCTGATCCTCATGTGAGCCACACCGTAAGTATTCAGTCTTCCTTCCGTTTATTTTCATCCCTCTATCTTCCAACGCTCCTTTCCAACTCTCTAACTTCTGTTCCATCTCCTCCTTTGTCTCGGCACACAGTGCTATATCGTCTGCGTAAAGCATACTACATGGCGCTCTCTCTCTCTCTCTCCCTCTGTCAGTACTTTCATCACTATGTTAAAGAGAAACGGGCTAAGCGCAGATCCCTGATGCAACCCAACTCTTACTTCAAAACTGTCCGTCTCTCCCAGATAGCTCCTAACCGTCGCATGTACATCTCTATACATTTCCTGTATCAGTCTGACATATTTTTCCGGTACCATCTTCTGTCTAAGGTTTCTCCACACCTCCTGTCTTGGGACCCTGTCGTAAGCCTTCTCTAAATCTATAAATACCATATGCATCGGTCTCTGTCCCTCCCTGTACCTCTCAATCACCTGGCGTAAGGCAAATACTGCATCCATGGTTCCTCTACCCGGCATGAATCCGAACTGCTCCTCGGTACCCGGTCGATTCGCCGACGGACGTTTTGCAGACAGACATTTTGCCGACGGACGTTTCGCCGAACGGACGATTCGCCAACGGCTGTTTCGCCGAACGGACGATTCGCCGAACGGACGATTCGCCGAATGGACTGTCATTAATATTTCTATGACAAAATAAACACGTTGCCTACCTTAACCTGGACACTCAATTCAAAAGACAAGAGTGTTTTAGCACTTGATGAACTTATTTTTATATTATATTACATTCATTTCATTTGGAAGACGTGAACCCACTTGGGTGAAGGGGTCTGTCAAGTTTATTCAAGGTTATTCAGTTGAACTCCAAATCTAAATTCCATAACTCTTTATTCGGAGCTATTGAAGAATAGGGACCCCAGCCTTCTTTAGTTAGCTTTATAAGGCTAACTAACGAAAATATCATGACCTAACTTAACCAATCATCAAGGGTGTACAGTTAACCTAACGATTGGTTAGGTTAGGTTGTGATATTTTCGTTAGTTAGCCTTATAAGCCTAACTAAAGAAGGCTGGGGCCCCTATTCTTCAATAGCTCCGAATAAAGAGTTATGGAATTTAGATTTGGAGTTCAACTGAATAACCTTGAATAAACTTGACAGACCCCTTCACCCAAGTGGGTTCATGTCTTCCAAATGAAATGTAATATAATATAAAAATAAGTTCATCAAGTGCTAATAGGCAACGTGTGTATTTTGTCATAGAAATATTAATGACAGTCCATTCGGCGAATCGTCCGTTCGGCGAAACAGCCGTCGGCGAATCGTCCGTTCGGCGAAACGTCCGTCGGCAAAATGTCTGTCGGCAAAACGTCCGTCGGCGAATCGACCGGCCACGCTGCTCCTCTGCGATGTCAACTTCATCTCTCAATCTTCCGCCCACGATCCGCTCCCATATCTTCATGGTGTGTGACATGAGCTTAATCCCTCTATAGTTATTACAGTCCCGCACATCCCCCTTCTCCTTATAGATTGGCACCACAACACTGCTATGCCACTCATCGGGAATCACCTCCTGTTCATACAGCATCTCCATCAGATCCCATAGTAAATCAATACCTTCCTCTCCTAATGCCTTCCATGCCTCTGCAGGTATCTTATCTGGTCCAGCTGCCTTCCCGTCATCCCTTCATTTGGTCGCCCGTCCTCCCAGAATATCCTGTCATTCTCTTCATTCAGCAGCCACTCGAAATATTCCCTCCATCTGGTTTGCACGTCTTCTTCCTTTCTTATCACTGTTCCATCCGCTCTTTTGATCTATTTCACTTTATTTATTTTTCACACTACAACAACATTATTGATATACTGGAAAGTAGTGAAAACTATGATGTAATATACACAGACTTTGCAAAAGCGTTCGACAAGCGCGACCATGGAATCATAATACATAAACTGAAATATATGGGCATAACAGGAAAAGTAGGGAAATGAATACATAATTTCCTTAGTGAGCGGCGGCAAGTCGTTACAGTACAGGGAATATCTTCATTAGAATCAGAGGTCCTCAGCTCAGTACCACAAGGTATAATTAGCTCCACTACTCTTCATAATCATGCTAACTGACATAGATGAGAACGTTACCAGAGACAGCACAGTAACATCCTTTGCTGATGACACAAAGATCAGTGGAAAAATAAGAAACTCAGAAGATATAGGATCTCTACAAACCGACATGAACAGAAACTACAAATGGACGGAAGAACAACAATATGAAGTTTAACACTGAGAAATTTCAGCTGTTACGGTACGGAAAAAGAGAGGACCTAAAAACCATGGAATATTATACCCCAAATGGACAGGAAATTCAGAGGAATTCTAAAGCAAAAGATTTAGGGGTTGTAATGACTGATGATACGAAATTTGGAACACAAAATGAGATAGCAGTAAACAGAGCAAAGAGAATAACTGGGCAGATATTGAGAACCTTTAAACGAAGGGATAGGAATATAATGATTCCTCTTCTGAAAACACTGATCATACCCAGATTGGAATACTGCTCGGCCCTAAAATGCCCATATAAAAAAGAAGACATTGGACAGCTAGAAGGGATTCAGAGAAGCTTCACAGCCAAGATCAATGGGTGCAAAGAACTAAATTACTGGGAAAGGTTATGCGAATTAAACCTATATTCACTGGAAAGGAGAAAAGAGAAATACACCATTATTTACACTTGAAAAATAAAGGAGAAACTAATCCCTAATCTTACTCTGAACCCTGTAACTCCCCAAACAACAGTGGAAAGTAGAAAAGGAAGACTGTGTCGTGTTCCAAAATTAAAGGCTAGACAGGGAACATCCTTAACCCTGAAAGAAAATAGTTTTGTTGTGAGAGGACCAAGACTGTTTAATCAGCTGCCCAAAGACCTAAGGAACACGAATGGTGTTGCGGTGGACATCTTCAAAGAAGATTAGACGCCCGGCTCAGAACAATCCCTGATGAACCGGTCGTACCTGGCTATGTGAGGTGGAGAGTACAAGAAACCAACTCACTACTTCACCAGGCCAACTCGAGAGGAGGGGTGACAAGCTTGACCTTCGTGAAATGAGGAATCATCGCATGGAACAATTGGAACATTTGAAAGGTTGAAAGGAAAAGTATGCACCTCTTAACAGGTAGTCATATTAAATATTCCTATAGATTAAATATTTGAATATTAATAATAGGGAACTAAAAAGGTTAAGACGTCATAATGTAATCTTTATATTCATTGCAAAGACGAAGTCACACCGTACAAAATTCTACTATGTTTGCAATCAATAAAGAAAGCTAATAATAGTTACCCATAAAAATTAAATTTGAGGCTAAAATGCCATCAACTGTATTTTTTACAAGATTACGCTTTCCAGTCATTGGATATTAAACCGCAAGGGATCTATTTTTCTTACTTCTACTGTAACTTCTACGAAGAAAGGACAAACAAATCTTTCCAGCAAATCACTTATGAATAAAAGTTCATCAAATACTTGTTTGTACTTGTTCTCTGTCCATGAGTTCATGTTCGGCTCGATATATATATATATATACTGTGTGTATATATATATATATATATAATAAAGCAATTTGCACACTCATTAATAATTATAAAGCCATTAGACTAGCTAATTACTTCTTACTTTGATGAACTATATAATTCAGAAGAGCTGCAATATACACATAAAGTCATTGAACCCCTTAAAATGCAGGCTAATTACCAAGGAAAGGTATAAAAGCCAAGAAATAACCGGTTTTAAGAGGATTAAGATGAACGAGCTTCAAAAATGAGTAGCCAAATTGGGCTCGCAACACTAAAATTTTAATGTTACAGTACAGTCAAACAAAACCTGTCTCTACAGATGCTTGCAACAGTACATGTAAGATACTGATATACAGGGTGTTTCCAAAGTTTCCAAAATTTCCAAATATATATACTATATATATATATATATATATATATATATATATATATATATATATATATTATTACACGAACAGTATGTAAAACATTTTTAACTACACACACACACACACACACACACATATATATATATATATATATATATATATATATATATATATATATATAGATATATATATATATACAGTATGTATATATATATATATCATATTCGCATAGAAATTAAATTCATAAAGCTATTTTTCGGTTTACAGTGGAGAGGGGTCACATTCATTGCAAATAAGTGGTAACATTTAATAATTCTTTTTATTGCTTTATATTTGTTTTAATAAATTCTTTTTTTACGAGGGAAAAAAATCAGCGTTTGTGTGCCATAAAAATAAGCGTTACATGTCTCTTATCTCACCTTCGTTTTAGCTATTTCACGTCACTTGTAGTATTTCGTTAGTCAAAGAAAGCGTGGCCTCAACAGGTAATACAAGCAGCCGTTATTTGTGGAATTTGGCAAATATCTGTCTGTCTATCTATTTATTTATCTATTTATATATCCATCTATCTATCTATCTATCTATATATATATATATATATATATATATATATATATATATGCAGTATATATGTATATGTGGAAGAAACTTTGCTCGATTTATTTATTTACATCTTATGACATCACAATTGTACACAGAAGAGGGTAAAGCATATTAGAAAATGTTGTATGTATATGCACGAACATGTACAGCATGTAATATTCATTCCTGCATAAATATACAATATATATATGATGCACACAGACCGTGCATGGAACAAGGAACTCTTCTGGGAAAATTAAATCCACTATAGTCCGAATAGTCCGGACTATAGTGGATTTAATTTTCCCAGAAGAGTTCCTTGTTCCATGCACGGTCTGTGTGTATCATGAAAAAACCTCAGGGGACCATTCTGAGTTCAATCCCATATATATATATATCTAATAATAAAAGGACACGCGCGTGTGTGTGTGTGTGTTGTGTGTGTGTGTGTGTTCCAGTCATAGGTCCAAAAGGGAAGCAGTTACAAACATGAAACTTCACACACATATTGATTAGGTCCCGAGGTTGTACACCTGGGTGTTGAATGCCCGGTTAGGTTAATTGAATGTCCAGGCCCCCCCCCCAATTACTGTCGGTTCAATTATTCGGTCAGTAAAACTATAGAAAAGAACGCAGCCAGCCATGAAAATCTTCAGCTTCACAATGTGTCAAGATTTGTGAAGATTTCATGCAGATTTTATTGACCAAATAATTGAACCTCCAGTAATTGGGGGACCTACACAATGCGAAGCTCAAGATTTTCATGGCTGCGTTCTTTTCTATAGTTTTATTGACCAAATAACTGACCCCACCCAGTAATTGGGGGACCTGCGTGTCCCCCAGTTACTGGGGGTTTAATTACTTGGTCAATAAAACTATAGAAAAGAACACAGCCATAAAAATCTTAAGCTTCAAATTTAATACAATCAACCCACCCCCAAGCAGGTGCTGGGCATAACAGCTAGTGTGTGTGTATATAAATATATATACGGGATAAATTTCACACTTAAACACGTGAGATGAATGAATGATGCAAACCCACAAGGAAAAAGAAAGAATGATTCCAAGGCCTTTCATGTATTCAACAGTACACCTGACGACGTGTACTGTTGAATACATTGAATGAGTAACCCTACCAACAACGTCAGGGTTGTTCTGTATGCGTTCTGAAGCATCCGTAATTCAAAGGAGCAGTTCATCTCTCATTCAATGTTACGACGCGTTAGAATATGTATTCAAGCTGAAGGCGGACATTTTGAACATTTATTGTAGACTGAGCTGTGCATACTTAGCACTTGTTCAATAAAACAGATTATTATGTGCGAACCACTCTTTAACTTCAAATACCCATAGCTCCGTAACCGTTGAAAATCGGACCCATGTTTGGAGAACATTTTTGACTGGGAATGACCTCAAAAATAATCTGAAATATTGCCATAAAGCCCTGGGACAACACCCTATATATATATATATATATATATATATATATATATATATATATATATATATATATATATAATATATATATATATATAAAGCCCGGATGTTTAGGCATTATAAAATTGAAAAATAGGCAAAATAAAAGTATAAAATAGGCAAAAATAGGCATTTATTTTATACCGATCAAAAACACACAAAACAAAATAAGTTATATAATAATGTATGAATGTATCATTAGTTTCATTACCTTGAGACTACGTCGCACATTGTTAGACTGAATTACACATAATTACAAGTAATTTTTTTATGTTTTCAACTTTTAGGCCTCTTCTTCTGTCTGAAAGAACATGCTTGTACAGCGAGAATGATCTCTCTACTTCCACTGATGTAACAGGAGCAAATTTGAAGCATGATACATTCATGGGATTCATATCCCCTACATCGGCATCAGTGTGTCCTTCAAGAACGTGTGCAATGTTCTTTAGTCGTTCCAGATCTGCATTTGCTCGTATCACTCGGTCACATTTTTCGCGAACAGATTCACCTTTCTCGCTGGGCGCTTGACTGATGCCTGCAATGACTAACTCACAAATTTTCAAAGCGTCGATTAACGGCTGGTTCCTAGTTTCAAGAGCAGTAATGTTCTCAGGTATTTTTGCAAAGTGGGAAGTGATGTATGAAAGTTCATTGCGAAGAGATCTATCTTCAATGAGGTCCATCACGATGCGGATTGATGAAGCATCTTCGATGTCAAGTGCTGATACAACTTCTCGAAACTTGTCAAAATTTGACGTGTAATACCACGCAGCCGAGATCCAGGTTCCCCACCTCGTCAAAACGGGCTGTAGCGGCAATGTGAGTTCAGGCGCTATTTCATGCAACATATGACATCTTGATGGTGCCTTAAGAAATATCTTCTTTCCATTAGAAATTAATTTGTCGACATTGGGGAACAAGCCTCGTATCTGCTCAGCAACACGGTGAAGTGCGTGAGCCAAACAAGTAACATGTAGCATTTGTGGAAAAAGAATTTTCAATGCTGTTGCTGCCTTCTTCATGTACGGCGCTGCGTCTGTCATGAAGAGAAGAACTTTTTCATGCTGGATGTCCTCTGGCCAAAGCAAAGCGAGGGATGTTGTGAAAAGTTGAGCTATTGTTGAGCTGTTGGTCTTTGGCAGCTCTTCTGATGTCAGCAGATAAACTTTCGGCGTCTGATCAGCTTCCAAAGTACCTATAATCACGTTAGCAATATATCTACCCATGGAATCGGTGGTCTCGTCTATTGAAATCCTATCTTGTTATCTGCAACGCCTTCACGTATTTTCTGCATTGCAAAGGCGTAGTTTGTATCCACATAATTTTTTCGAAGAGTGGACTCACTTGGAATAACTTGTTTTGTGTATTTTTCTAAAAAGGTCTTTAATGATTTGTTTTCCAACTTCCACAGTGGAATTCCAGCATCAATAAATGATTTGCATAGCTCCAAGGAAAAGGTAGATTGACGACTTGATGTTGAAGCAAATGTTGTCATCAAACACGTTTGTAGGCTGTTTGGTTTCATCTTTTCAGCAGAAGCTTTGTGCTTAACGGTCTGCACATGCTGGGAAACAAAGTACCTTTTCTCACTGTTAACTGCTTTGTCACACACTTTACAAAATAACACTGTGCCATCTGTGGAAAAGATATCTTTTCCAAAGTCACGAACATGTTGGTTCAGTTTACTACTTGAAGATGAACTAACTTTTGGCATATTAACGTCTTCTAAATATCATTCAAGTTTAGTCAAATACCACTGATGATCGCACACCCTCACACGCACGAAGCAGAACAACGAATATGAGGAAATGGCCGTGCGAGGCTAGTTTTCAGATACTGCGCTCAGCTGATAACGTCAATCATACATGACGTCATTTCCGCAATATGAAATTCCACGATATCTTCATTCACGTTATCTGCGCATTCCTGGTTAGTCTAGTCGTAACTAATACATGATAATTTTCCTATAAATGCCTATTTATGTCTTTTTTCTTTATAATCTAGTTAAAAAGGCAAAAATATGCATTTTCAACGAAATAGGCATTATCATACTCATACTCCCAAAAAAGGCAAAAAAAGGCATTTATGGCATTTTGCCTGAACATCCGGGCTCTATATATATATATATATATCGTAAAGAACGACGCTTGTATAGGAGATATTCCGCGCAAGACGAGAGAGAGAAAACGGAACAAATGAAAAAATGAAGTAACCACCTGGGAATCGAACCCGGGATCTTCCGATTGCCGGTCAGACGCGATACCATTACACCATGGACTTCACTCTTTCAAATGCCGTAATTCTTCTACATACTCGCAGAAACCAATGCCCCAAGGGGGCACCTTCCGCATGCCGTAACATTATATACATTCAACTGCAAAGAACACGCAGTATAAATAACGTAAAGAACGACGCTTGTATAGGAGATATTCCGCGCAAGACGAGAGAGAGAAAACGGAACAAATGAAAAAATGAAGTAACCACCTGGGAATCGAACCCGGGATCTTCCGATTGCCGGTCAGACGCGATACCATTACACCATGGACTTCACTCTTCCAAATGCCGTAATTCTTCTACATACTCGCAGAAACCAATGCCCCAAGGGGGCACCTCCCGCATGCCGTAACATTATATACATTCAACTGCAAAGAACACGCAGTATAAATAACGACGCTTGTATAGGAGATATTCCGCGCAAGACGAGAGAGAGAAAACGGAACAAATGAAAAAATGAAGTAACCACCTGGGAATCGAACCCGGGATCTTCCGATTGCCGGTCAGACGCGATACCATTACACCATGGACTTCACTCTTCCAAATGCCGTAATTCCCAGGTGGTTACTTCATTTTTTCATTTGTTCCGTTTTCTCTCTCTCGTCTTGCGCGGAATATCTCCTATACAAGCGTCGTTCTTTACGTTATTTATACTGCGTGTTCTTTGCAGTTGAATGTATATAATGTTACGGCATGCGGGAGGTGCCCCCTTGGGGCATTGGTTTCTGCGAGTATGTAGGAGAATTACGGCATTTGGAAGAGTGAAGTCCATGGTGTAATGGTATCGCGTCTGACCGGCAATCGGAAGATCCCGGGTTCGATTCCCAGGTGGTTACTTCATTTTTTCATTTGTTCCGTTTTCTCTCTCTCGTCTTGCGCGGAATATCTCCTATACAAGCGTCGTTCTTTACGTTATTTATACTGCGTGTTCTTTGCAGTTGAATGTATATATATATATATATAATCTATTGATATATCTACTTATTGCAGACATTGTCGTACCTCATAGATATACAGTACAGTACTTTTATACTATTCAACACATAGTTCTCAAATCTTGTGCCGATTCTGGACTAGAAGCTAAACCATTAGATGACCAAAAGGAATTGTGAATTCTTTGTATTGAACTATAAAGCAAATAGATCTCATCCTTCACTTTCCTAAAAGTCAAAGACGTTATCAGTACGCATCACACATTTTTGGCACGGGATTTCTTAGTTTATAATATATATATATATATATATATATATATATATATATATATATATATATATATATATATATATATATACTATTAATATACCTTCGAAAAGGCGGGAAGACAAGCTTGACCTTCGTGAAATGAGAAATCATCGCCCGGAACATTTGAAAGATATATATATATATATATATATATATATGATACACAACGACAGTGCATGGAACAAGGAACTCTTCTGGGATAATTAATCCACTATAGTGCATGTCCTGAACTCAGGGACCATTCTGAGTTCATTCCCATATATATATATATATATATATATATATATATATATATATATATACACAGACAGTGCATGGAACAAGGAACTCTTCTGGGATAATTAAATCCACTATAGTGCGAATAAGTAATGGTAAATGACAAATACCATAGTTTTTCTTTTCATGATGCTATCCCGACGCGGGCAACGGGTCACTCGCAAAGAGGTCCCAAAGCAGCCTAGCCCTGCTACAAATATATATATATATATATATATATATATATATATATATATATATATATGTGTTGTGTGTGTTGTATATGATGAATAAAACCACGAAGGAAAGGAAACACAGAATGGTGCTCAAGCGCTTTCCCATAAGTGCGGCATCATAGGAAAAATAATAAAAAAAGGCAAAACAAAAGCTTTTATTTACAGAACGTGCTCAATATGTCCACCATTGTTTTCAATACACAAATTCAGACGTGATACACAGTTAGCAAGCACACGGTGAATGATGTCAGGAGTAATGGTGTTACATGCCCCAATAATGCGCTGCCGCAAATGTTCAACCCTCCTAATTTTCTCTGCGTATACCAGCGCTTTCAAGTGGCCCCAGAGATAAAAATCTAGTGGCGTGAGATCCGGGCTTCTAGCTGGCCATTCCACAGGCCCTCGACGTCCTATCCAATGACCAGGGAATTGTTGGTACAGGTATTCCCTTACTTGGGTGCTGTAACGTACAGGAGCGCCGTCTTGCTGGAACCATGTTGGGAAATTTCCTTCTTCGTTCAAGACACTTGGAAATGCTTTTCCCTTGAGCGTACGTAGGTAGGTGCCTCCCGTGACATGTTCATCGAAAAAGAGGGGTCCTATGATGCGATCCTTCCAAATGCCACACCATACCATCACCCGAGATGCACCTTGTTCCTTTGAAGAGGTATACCAGTGAGGGTTGTTTTGAGACCAGTAGCGGGTGTTCTGTCGATTTACCTCAACATTTCCATAAAAAAAACAGCCTCGTCACTGAACAGAATGGTGGACGGGAAATTGGCATCCCGAGCATAAATTATGGTTTGTAGAAATAGAAAAATATGAATTTCTCCTATGATGCCGGACTTATGGGACACCCTGTGTATATATATTAAGCAGAATAAGGGGTTTTGAAACCTCACTTAAAACGATGTATTACTTTTTTTTTTTTTTTTTTTTTTTTTTAAATTTAAAAATAAGCTGAAGTATTGTTTGACCATGTCTACCTCATCGTTTAGAAAATCAGGAACGCCATGACCTTAATACTTAAACTATCTCGTATCTCTTCACAATTTGATCATTAATATTTGAAACCTTTTTCCTCTTTTAACTATTAAGGTCATCTCATTAGTGAGTTTCTAAATGATGATGTAGACGTAATAAAGTAATATTAACTTCTGTTTATAACTAAAACGAGGGATATAAAATTTAAATACTATGCAGTGTTCACGATTAGATTTTGAAGACATCTTCAGCACCCTCAACTTAGGAATACATATTTTGTGAACTTTTTTGTGATTTCTCGCTACTTTTATGATTGCCTGGAACGCTCTGAGTCAAGGCCTAAACGACATAATGTCATCATAAGTCAAATTGTTTATGCTTTTAGGACAACCTAAACAATGTTCTACTTCAATAATTTTGAAATAATGAGGGTGCTAATACTCATCCTTGAAGTTCTGAAAACAATAAGATTTAATTAACTGTAAATGTTTCATAGAAGTACCAATGTATCGATATACGAGGGTCTCTCAATATATTTTGCCCACCTTTTTTTTTTCTTTCCAAGTTTCCTTGTAAGTTCCAGAAATTTTTTACACAAGTACTTACATACCTTTTTTACAAGTTTTTAGTTTTCCACATAGTCTCCATCCTTTTTTTACGGCTTTCCTCCACCTCGAAACAAGGGCCTTTATTTCTTGCTGGTAAAAGTTCGCTGGGTTCCGCTGAAGCCACCTCTTAACCTCCTCAACAACCTCATCGTCACTCTGAAACTTTCTTCCACGAATAGCATCTTTCATTGGGCCAAACAAATGGAAGTCTAAAGGTGCCACATCCTGGCTGTATGGAGGGTGGGGTGACACAGTCAAGCGCATTTTTGTGATGGCCTCTCTTGTTTGCAAACTGTTGTGTGGTCTTGCGTTATCGTGCAGAAGAAGGACGTCTTCCAGTTTTCTCTCCGGTCGAACTCGCTTTATACGTCTATGGAGTCTCTGTATGGTGGCAATATATGCCTCCGAGTTGATTGTTTGTCCTTTCTTCATAATGTCCACCAGAATCACCCCTTTCATGTCCCAGAAGATGGTGGTCATAACCTTTAGTGCAGAAGGAGCCATTTTGAACTTTTTCTTGCGTGGGGAGTCTGCGTGATGTCACTCCATGGATTGGCGTTTTGTCACAATTCGTGAAAGGAGGTCATCCCCTTCTGTCTCGTATCGAACCAACGACTCGGAAGCAATTTCTTTTCTTTGGGTTTTGTGATCTTCAGTCAATTGGCGAGGAATAAACCGTGAACACACTTTTGAGTATCCCAGTTGCTGAATTATCGTATTCACACTTCCTTCACTAATTCCTAGCTTCAGTGATAGCTCCTTGTATGTGACGCGCCGATTTGATCGAATGATGCTGTTAGCACGTTGCACAGTGTGAGATGTCACAGCCGATGTCAAGCGACCGCAACGTGGCTCACCATCGAGGCTGGCTCTCACTCTCTCCGATGATCTCACACGTTTAGACCAGCGTCCAACTGTGCTTCGATCAACAACAGCATCTCCGTAAACGTTTTGTAGACGTTTGTGAATATTTCGAACTGTTTCCTTCTCTGCGGTTAAGAACTCGATAACAGCTCTCTGTTTACAACGCACATCACTGTCAGACGCCATTTTCGAAACTGCGTTAACCATCGGTTTTATACAAGGGCGTTTAAAAGCGGTTTTATACAAGGAGAGGAGGTTCAAACTGGAAAAATCCGGTTATTGAAACGCAGAAAGTTCAAACTTAGGGCTCAAAAGACATTTCAGCCCCATAGCCTATTATTTAGCTAAGAAAAAGGGTGGGGCAAAATATATTGAGTGGCTCTAGTATTAAGTACGTCATTTGGTATATTAGTAAAATATAATTTCCTGAATGGTATACCGCGATTAATTGAGTACAATTTTTGCTTACATCTAAAAGCCATTAATAAAGCACCACATTATTTTCAATATCTATATTCACTGCTTTTTTTTGTCATAATTCTATTTGAAACCAAAAGAGTAAGTATTAGTGAGTGAGGAGGGCCAGAATCTGACACAGTGCTCAAGCAAGACATCCACTGCGCTAACTCCGATCATTATTCACCAGCAACATCGAGAGTCAAACCCCTGACATCAGTGTCTTCGCTTCGCTATAAGTAAATGGCGTTACCCTCTGAACTATGGGCGCTAGCCTTGTGGTCACGAGTAGGCCATAAATATTAGAGCAAACAAATTGAACAACAGCATTTTCAAAGAGAAAATAGGAGACCCACAGCACATATCGAAAACAATAAGAAAACTGCCCGTATAAATGGGTCATGGGCATAAATCGGATGTTTCCAAGGTACCAATCCTCTACACTGTGAAGTGAGATCAAGGATTTTATCCTTTATAATAGATTTTAGATATTTTCAAACCTTGGTTACATTAAATTTTTTTATAAAAGACAGTGAACTTGAGCCTGCATCCATGTGGAATTAGTTGGTTGTCAAAAGTGGAATGATTATGCATGGGAAAGTTAATAGCCATGAAAGTTCATTTACTGCGAATCTGACATTTAATTGTTGGCATCTGTACCCCACAAATATTGGAAACTCTTTAACTCCCTTTTAACGCTGGACCACTTTTCATTTGTAAAAGGAAAATAAAGACTTTAAAAAGAACTCTTCCTATAGAGTTTCGTGTATATATATATATATATATATATATATATATATATATATATATATATATATATATATACTGTAACCTTGTAGAGGTTTCGTGTCGGTCTCTATTCACACGGAGGTCAGACTGGTGGTGGCCCCTCCTCTCTCTCTCTCTCTCTCTCTCACTCTCTCTCTCTCTCTCTCTCTCTCTCTCTCTCTCTCTGTACTCTAGTATAGTACTATGTAATGTACTACATTCAGAAGTACAGGATGTTCATAAAGTCACGCAAGTGAATATGGTGAAGTGTACATACATATTCACTCGCATGACTTTATAAACACCCTGTATAAAGAACGCTTTGTTTAGAGTCTGCATACATTTCAATAACTATTTTCAAAGTATTTTTAAATATACTTTTTTTAATTTCTCTGCGTAAGGGGAAATGAGACAACTTTACATCAATTCAGAAGAAGCTTCATAAAGTCCTAAAAACAGCGTCAGTCATTCATTTTCTAGTTTTTAAAGAATTATTAAATTTGTGGCACACATTAGTGCCAATTATTTAATCATTATTAATCTAAAAAGAGAATACAGTCCTTTAAAAAAAGTCTCAAGTCATTAACTGAAGTATTATAAGAAAGCAAAATATTAAGGATTTTTGGAGTTATGGGCTCTCTATAGCCATATACAGCTTTGCGATGCCCCGTTCACTCCCCCTATCCTTTTCCATCGATCGATGGAAGTAGGGGTTTTGGGGTTGGGGTGGGGGATTTAGGATACCGACTATTTTTATAATATAATTCCCCAACTTTTTGCTATCATTATTTAAATTCGCTCACACGCTTTAATGATTCCAGCATTTTTCTTCTTTTCCGCACGTTAAGGCGGTTAATATATAATGCTGTTGTCGTCCTCATATAAGGAAGTATATTGGGGTCTATTTTAGATTCACTAGGATGGATCCATATGCCATACATTTATCTGAATCTTATTTATAATATACGGAGCTATAAGGAAATGGCTCCATCCTGAAACAGTTTCCTGTTGGGGTGAATCTATTAAATATGCTTCAAAGCCTTTTCTTTTTCCTGTTAGACGTTGTTGTAGAATGAAATTGTAACAAAGTTATTTACCAACGTTTTTATGCGGGGGGGAGGGGGAGGTTCTTTAGTTCTGACAGAGAACATCAATTTAGCAATTTTTGATAAGTTAAATTCGGATGATGTCTTGGAAGCTCATCCGATTTAAATCTGTGTGAAAATCTGGATGCAATTATGAGACAACGCGCTGAAGTACCTCTCTGCAATATTCGAAGAGGGTAAGACCGAAATTCAATAGAAACGATGGTTCGAGTGCTTAAAGAGGCTTTGCAAAGCATCGATATTGACAAAGAGTTGTTTGGTCGACTCCCGCGTTCCTTTCAAAATCGTGTTAAATTGATGTGTGGAGGACAAAGAAAGAATATTGGTCGTTACTCAGGCTTGGCAGGTATTTTAAATTGCTAAAATATTTTTCTCTTAATTTAGTTATACCCCTTATACCCGTTATCTTAATTTATACCCCTTTTTTTATACCTCTTATACCCCTTATACCCGTTATCTTAATTTATACCCCTTTTTTTATACCTCTTATACCCCTTATACCTGTTATCTTAATTTATACCCCTTTTTTTATACCTCTTATACCCCTTATACCTGTTATCTTAATTTATACCCCTTTTTTTATACCTCTTATACCCCTTATATACTAAACATCATTGCGTGACCACCTCACGAAAGATGCCCTGCATTTAATCTGTTGGTCAATTTTTAAAATTTTATTTCATACCCAAAAAACTCTTGTTATTTTCTATTATTATTTACCCGAGATAGTTTCATGGTAATATCGCATAACCTCGCAAGTATCAAAACCCCAGTTTTAGAGAAGAAAAACCTGAGTAATAGTTAATATAAGAAACATTTACGAGCATTTGAAATATAATTGTTACAGAAGTGAAATTTAGGTTTTTGTACGATTATGTGCCAACGAGAATTAAAAAAAAATAATCTACTTCCTTCCCGATTGTAACAATTGCCTCAAACGCTCATAAACTTTCCTATATTAGACATTAGTCAGTTTTGTTTCTGTAAAATTGGGGTTATGATACTCGTACGAAGTCCTGGAACATCACTACTAATATACTACCTAATAAGTTAACAAAAATATATTACTAACGAATTCCCTAATTACACAATTCGGATTTGATGCTTCTTTTGTTTTTTTTTTTTTTTTCTTTATTGTTTCTTTATTTCTTTGAAAATAATAAATCAGTTTATTTATCAGTTTGTTATAGCAAATAGTACGCGTGTTCATACGCTTTTATTTCCACTGATCTTTAATTATAATAATCATAAGTGCTTGGTTTTCTTCTTAGCATTTATAAAGTCATATTTACAAAGTACACCTTCAGATTTTTTCTTTTATGCTTCTATCGTAGGACAGTGTCAAAACATTTTCAGCATTTTTTAATCACTGTTTTATACGGTGTGGAAAAAAAGTGGGGTTACAGAGATGTTTAAAAAAGTTTTTAGGAGTGAAACGCCAATTTACATTGATAAACACCCGTTAAACATGTTTTTGGTGTAAGCATCGTAGATTTTAAACATGTTTAGATTTTTGAAGGTACGAGAAAAAGTGGGATTAGAAACGTGTTTAGAAACGTTTATAGTTTAAATATCTTTTTTACAGTGGACCTGAACTAAAAATAATATTAAACTAACGTTTAAACATTTTCATTCATAAACCGACATCGATTGTATCATGAGTGATAGATTGCTACAGAGACACTAATTCCTGTACAAATAGACATTCCCCTTTTTTTCTCTTCCCATCCAAAGGATGAGAAAAAAGTATATTTACTCTTTCATTTATGGCCATAGTAGGAGACATAATTTTGTCCTTTTGCTGATGGGAAGTTTCATCAACACTCCAATAACTTAATTTGACCTAACTTACGCTGACCTAACTTAATCTAACTTTGTCTAACCCTCAAAAACTTGCCGATAGAGTGTCTTGTTGGAGAAACGTCGTTATCCCGTGCTTAATACCGCTTTATACCGTCTACCAGAATACCCCTTTACCAATTCTTTTATAGTCTTCTAGGTAAATTCCAGACAAAAAATTGGGATATTCTTGAACATGGCGGATGCATTAGACGCAGAAAATACTTTCTTCTGTCAACTTTATTCTTGCCATTCTTCGACGATCCATTTTACTTACTCGATATACCACACTATCCACTTGGATTTGAGGACCATTGAATATGGATACCTTTCCATGAAACGCAAATATAATACAATAAAGTCAACCCCGCCTCTCCTTCTTAGTGACTTTAGTACGGCTAAAGGACCGTGGTGAAGAGAAGAGACAGAACCGGTGGACAACGAAACGAACCGGGTTAAGGGATAAGAAACTGAAATTTGCAATTTATAATGGAAACTCTCTGAGAGCAAAGGATGATGAACGTGTGGAAATGATGAAAGAAAAAAAAACTTGATTTACTTGGATCATACGAAACGCGCTGGAAGGGAGAGAGAATAAAACTCACTCGTGAAGATTACTTAATAATCTGTAAAGGAAGGGAGGAGGAAGCAGTGCACGGCGTAGCCACTCTTCAAACAGCATCTCTAGCAACAGTACTTGAACACATGAAATTTCTAAATAAATAATTACAGTAACTCTTAGATTAAAACCTGGAAGTGTACTAGTAGTATAGGTATATGTACTTTAGAGGGATAGACCAAAACACGAAAAATTTTACGAGACTACAAAATACATGTGATACCCTTGGCAGTAGGAAAGAAAACACATTCATAATATAAGATTTGAAGAGACAGGTTGGAGGGGAAAGGTACGGTATAGAAAGTGTGATAGGAACGCATGGAATTGGAGACAAGAATAAAGTAGGTAAAAGAATGAAATACTTTTGTACTCGAAACATCATGGCAGTCGTGAGTGCTCTTTTACAGTACAGGGTAAAACTACAAGTGGGTGGTACATGTGGTCTGCTGTAGAAATGTGCTGCTATGCTAAGAAACCTTTAATTGACCTGGTGCTAACAAATAATCTAAAATTCATTTTAGATGTTAAAGCCATACAACCTGCTTCACTATAGTCGGATCATCACTTTGATTCCAGCTAAAATGCGTTTGCTACGGCCAGCCCCGACATTGAAATCGAAGTGTAAGCGAATTAAATTATATACACTAGTACATTACCCGTCGCTTCGCTGACGGTTAGCTAAAGACCCCCCTACGTGCGGGTAGTAAAACATATTCAAGTAGAGGGCCGGAATATTTTTTGTAGTTCGAAGGCTGTTATTAGCTGTTATCAGCTAGGTTAATTGAATGGTTAGGTTAGGTTAGGTTAGGTTAGGTTGGTTAGGTTAGGTTGGTTAGGTTGGTTAGGTTAGGTTGGTTAGGTTAGGTTAGGTTAGGTTAGGTTGGTTGGTTAGGTTGGTTAGGTTGGTTAGGTTGAGTCGTGATATTTTCGTTAAAGCTTAACCTAACCTAACTTAACCTAACCTAACTTAACCTAACCAATCTTCAAGGGCGTACAGTTGACCTAACCGGGCATTCAACACCAAGGTGCACAACCTCGGGACCTAATCAATATGTGTGTGAAGTTTTATGTTTGTAACTGCTTTCATTTTGGAGCTATGGCTGGAACACACACACACACACACACACACACACACACACACGCACGCACACACGCTGAAAGTGTGATGGACGGACGGACGGACGGACGGACGGACGGACAGCTCTCTTTTATATTATAGTAGAGATTAATAAATGGAAAGTGGCGGAGCAAAAATAACAACAAAAATTGGCAGAACTCACAGATGAAACGGTTGCCCAAAATGTAGAGCGATGCTGGTTAATAGTGAAAAAGACTGTAACTGGAGTCGGTGAAGAAACTATATATAGGCTTTGCATATATTGGAGGAAATAAAAACAACGCAGGCTTTGATAAAGTCAAGCCTTTAAAAGGAAGTTGACAAAAGTTATCAAGTCAAAAACTATGGAAAAGCTGAAGGTGTCTATTTAATTTTGTCAACCATCTATATACAAACCAATATAAAGAATTAAACGACAATCAAAACATTGGACACGAACAAAGGTATGTAATGACTTAGAGTCTGATGTAACAGGTTCTAAGAAATTCGTCTAGCCCACTACCAAATTGTACAGTATCCCAGACAAAATGTTTACACAGTCAATAAAGGGCAAACAAGGAAGGCTTCTAACAGACTCTGACCATACTGATATAAGATATCAAGAGTATTCCTAAGATTTACGAAATGTGCCAGAGGTACTAAGAAAAACTAAAATACTGTGGCCAATAATGATCTACGATTGAACGCTGATCTCCAAAACTAGAAACAAGATCCAGGCAGCTGAAATAAGAGACTCCGGTTAATTAAGGCAGTGTCTCTCCTAAATATGATTCAGAACAAGGCTAGAAATAAGGAAGAACTTGGCGTTTAACCCATTCTGAATATAATACACTCTATTTAACCGCCGAATAAAAGCCGAATGTACATTAGTGAATCCGATATCTCTTTTCAGTATTAAAATAACTGGGACTTATAGGTGAAATATTAGGAAAATATCTGAGATACAAAACCGATTATATATTCGTGATAAAGGTACAGTACTTTCATTCGCCTGAAAATATAACGCATATGCAAACCTGTCTGAGATAGCTATTGCATGTTAACCAGCGATTAAGTCTTTCTTAATTCTGACTTGGGTTCTGAGCGATTAAAATGCTTGTTTCTTCCATGGTAGACTTTTTATTGAATTTTTTTATAGGTTTGAGACTTTAAAACCAGTCAATTGACGCCAAAATCAAAATATTTGAATACGAGATGCCATCTATTGGACGAAATGTCAATTAAATTCCTATTCAGTAAACCTTTATTTACAGTTTTTATGTTAATTTGCAACAACCTATTAGGAGATAATTACGACTTAAACATGATATAATATGAATTTTCGGTCTTACCTATAGGTGGGATTCGAACCTCCGTCACTGAAGCTGTCATTTACGTTGGTCATTACTTTATCCATTCATCCACGCTGACGACTCAATGGAGAGAGAACATAATTTTGTATACACTTCCATATTCTTTTCGGACTTACATTAACCGGGCTTTATTGCAGAAATATAAAGGAATGCCCCAAAAATTACCAAATAATTGGAAAATATTGAGATTTGTAAATTTCTTTCAGAACTTAGATATTTACTGAATACTGCACGAATAAAGTTCAGATGTCTTACTTGAGCATAAAAGTACAGATTTCGCTGTGAAATACGATATTTCACGGAACTAAGAAAAAACATATCAAGTTTATATCTGTGAAATGCTTAAGAATGTAAAAAAATCACAGCCCCATTGGTATGGGCACGTGCGAAGGATGGACCCAATACACCACCCAACGAAGCTTTTGACGTGGAAGCCTCAAAATGGTGGGGGGGGGGGAGAGCTAAAGGACTACCAAGGCTGATGCGGCGGCATATTAATAGTTTAGAGGAAACTAACGCAATCAAGGTCTTCGTGGACAGGGGACATTGGCGGAGACTCGAAAAGGGGTAAGGCAATTGACAGGCGGAATCGTAAAACAGGAAAGCTTGAAAAAAGTGAGAAATTCAATACAACGTAAATACAAATAGAAACTCTCTTTGGGATTTAACTTTACCGTATATCTTCAGCTTGGCTGATCCATAGCCAATATATGTAATATAAGTTTACTGTATATAAAAAACAGAGAGAGAGAGATAGAGATAGAGAGAGAGAGAAAGAGAGAGAGAGAGAGAGAGAGAAATTGCCACTAAAATGTTCATTAAATGAAAAGGATACCAGAAAGAATCCTATCTTTATTCGTTCGTTATCAACTTTTCGGTATAACTAATTCCATCATCAGGACTAAACTTCATAGCGAGATTACCTGTAACTTTACCTTGATATGGAAACTAATAGTTAGTTAAATGTTATTCCCATCAAATGAACGTAGGATACAAAATATAGAAATCAATAAAGTTACGACATTAAAATAAATTTTTTCAAGTGAAAGTTAAATAAAGCTTTAATTGAAAGAGTTAAAAGATAAATAAATAATTAATTAACTAAATAAATAATTAAAAAAGTGAAGTCATAAATGCGAAAGGTATAAATAAAGATTCTTAAGTTTTAAAATCCTTTCTCCTCAGAGAGAAAAGAAAATTAAGTCATAAAACAAAAATTATTCAGTATTTTCACATAAATTTTAAATTGGTTTCTATAATTAATTATTTAATAATGCCCAGAGTTTTTTTTTTAATAAGGCTAAATAAAATCGTCTGGCATTAACCATACAAAAATCAGTGCAGTGCACTGGATTCTGATAAGGATTAAAAGAAAAAAATTCCGAACACGATTTTTAAAAAAAATAGCTTGAAAATTCGTCGGTATGTAATTTTTGGTTATAATTTCTAAATGAAATTAGTAGATGCCTGGCTTAGGACGGTACCAGATGAGCCGGGTGTACCTGGCTATGTACGGTGGAGAGCACAAGAAAGCAACTCGCTCTTCCACCAAACCAGACCTAGAGGCAGGGCCACCAGCTTCACCTTCGCGTGAAGAAAGACCAACGCACGGAACAGGAACGAGGTTAACGAGAAAAGCGATTTTAGACTCTTTGGAACCCTTTTTCGACTGAACATTTTATAAGACACAAAAAAGCGTATGTAAACATAAAATTAGATTAGCCGCCTTATTTTGACGGCTAATCGACGGGCTAACCTCGCTGCCATATTGATACGGACGACATCACTGAAAACATTAATAATAATAATTTAAGTTAAATAAAATTTCCAGAAACAATTAATTTTTAAAATATTTTAATGAAAATTAAAATTGCGTTTTTTATCCAGGTTTAAATTTGAGTATTTCAAATATTTTTTTACGGATATTAATTAATACGTTAATTTTTGTAAAAAACAGAGAAAAAAAGTTACAAATCTGTAAATAAATTAAAAAAAAATTGAGGGTGTTGATCGCTAGCTAAATCACGCATTCTGGGTTCCAAATTTTGTTATGGGTAGGCCCTAGGCCCATAGGTCTTTCTTAGATTTAGGTTATGGCATTAAATTTTTAACTTTTACTTAATTTTATAAGTCTATGATAGTACCACATATTTTTGAAATGTATATAAAACATCTTAGCCACGTTGTTAGCCCCAAGAACAAACTTAAATTTAGTGCCTCATCTAATTTAACCCTTCAGGGCACATTGTTAATTTCACTGATTTCCTTCTGGTTAGAGCCAGACGATTCTATTCAGTCTCGGAGAGATGCTCTGTTCAGTAAAGGGTTAAAATCTGAACTAACGTATGGTAAATATGATATAATTATGCCAAGTAATTACGTTAGTGATCTAAAGCATCGTGTCAAAAAGATTTGCTGCTCTCTTTGCCTAAACTCAGAAATACAGCTTTAGAAAAGTAAATATCGGGTCTAATCTTATTATGGCTATGCTATAGTGAGCCGAAGCCTTTAAGATCGATTATTCTTGACGAGAATTAGACCATGCATGAGGGAAGGAAGTTATATCTATGCAAATTCATTGAATGTAGATATCATTCAATTGTTGGTTGGCATCATTATTAGTGCCAATCAGTTAAGCTTTTATTAGCCTTAGTGATAGAATTGTATCGTTGCCAAAAAGTTAATTATATGAAACGAAATACAAAGGTCCATATTCTGTTTTTCCTTATATATATATATATATATTAGTGATGTAGGTCACATCCGCATCCGCATCCGCATCCGCGGAACATCCGCACATTTTCTCGCATCCGCATCCGCACTTTGGACTGCGGATGTCGTGCGGATGTGGACCGTTGAGATAAAACGTCATTAATAAGCGGAAATTATCAAATTCTACTATATTAATAGAACTAGTTCATTGTGCGCAAAAGTGATGCAAGCGACAAGACGAGAGGCTGTTCTTGTATGAAGTTACTCTCTTGCAACCTACTTAGATCCACGTTACAAAGCTAAGTTATTTTCACCTAGTACATTAGAACGAGTTAAATCATCACTTGGCAAAGCAGTTGAAGAGCTTCAATCTCTTGAATCTGTCGCTTCGCCACCCACCAAAAGAATAAAAGTTTCAGTGACAGAACCAACACCTTCAACAATCAAATCTATCACAGAATCTGTCTCTCAGTTTCTTGAGTCAAGCAGCAATGACGAGACCTACGCGATGTCAAAAGATGTAGTAAAAATGATCGAGAGCTATCACCAAGAAAAACGCCTGGCTGCATGTGACAATCCTATTAGTTGGTGGAAAAATACGCAGAATATCTATCCATACTTGAGTAAACTTGCAAGGAAACATTTAGCCTGTCCTCCAACAAACGTACCAAGCGAGAGATTATTTAGCAGTGCTGGATTAATATATGATGAAAAGAGAAACAGACTGGCAGCAGAAAAGGCAGAAAAATTAATGTTCCTTAAGCATAACCTTCCTATAATTAAGTTTGAACATTAAACGATGAACATCTTAGTTTACTTTATTTTAATTACTCATTTATAAATACCCTAATAAAACTTTAAACTTAATATAAATAGTTATCAAGCTAATTAAAGATCTCTTTCTATAAGGGTGGAGGTTGGGGAAAGAGGTCGGTGGGGTGCATTTGAGTTGGGTTCACGTCCCGCATCCTGGTAACACAATTATGGTTTCTAATTGTGGCTGAAACTCAACAAAATATAACGAATTTATTTGCAGACGAATTCACTAATTGATTTCTATATTAGTTAGATGCTTGATATTATTTTATATGTTCAGAGAAAAGTACAGCAATTATTGTACAATTAATCAATTATACTACATTATAGCTACAGCTCTCTCTATATAATAACTTATTATATACGTTAAACACAACAAATCTCGAATATATCCTAAAAATAATGAAAATGTAGACATCCGCATCCGCATCCGCGGATGTTGAAATCAAACATCCTCATCCGCATCCGCATCCGCGGATGCGAAAAAAATGACATCCGCTACATCACTAATATATATATATATATCTATATATATATATATATATATATATTATATATAATATATATATATAATATATATATATATATATATATGAACTCAGAATGGTCCCCTGAGTTTTTTATGATACACACAGACAGTGCATGGAACAAGGAACTCTTCTGGGATAATTAAATCCACTATAGTCCGAATAAGTAATGGTAAATGACAAATACCATAGTTTTTCTTTTTCATGATGCTAGCCCGACGCGTCGGGCTAGCATCATGAAAAAGAAAAAACTATGGTATTTGTCATTTACCATTACTTATTCGGACTATAGTGGATTTAATTATCCCAGAAGAGTTCCTTGTTTCATGCACTGTTTTGTGTATCATATATATATATATATATATATATATATATATATATATATATATATATATATATATATATATATATATATAATATATATGGAATGAATTTCACAGTTAAATACGTACAATAAATAAATGATGCACACCCACAAAGAAAATGAAAAGCGATTCTAAGGCCTTTCGTGTATGAACAGTACATCGTGTATACTACACGAAAGGCCTTGTGAAATCGCTTTAACTGTAATTTTTCCTTGTGGGTATGTAACAAATATAATATATATATATATATATATATATGCTAATTTTATGCTATCATAATCAATGTTAAATTAACGTTAAAGTAACACTATATATATATATATTATTATATATATATATATATATATATATAAGGAATCTGAAATAAAAAATAGAAAAATTAATTTCTTATTTAAATTTTACGATACATTTTTTGGGCGTCAAATGTAAAATAAATTCCACAAAGAAAAAACGCAACTTAAGGAAAGAAAATTTCATTTAATTCACTCACACGTAGGCACAACTAGCATTTACACATTTTGTTTTACATATACTGTAAAGTAAATTACTACGCTAACGTAAATATGTAAAAAATATCTGTAAAAAAATCTGTAAAAATCTGTAAAAAAAATCTGTAAAAAAATTCGTAAAAAATCTGTAAATATCTGTAAAAAAATTCGTAAAAACTTCGTAAAAAAATCTGTAAAAATCTGTAAAAAAAAATCTGTAAAAAAGAAAAAAAAGCTATATTTTATATACTATAAATTCGTCAGCTGTTGTTGTTGTTGTTGTTGTTTTTTTACGTGAGAAATAAATTTAAAGACAAAATTTATAATATTTTAGTTGTGAAATGTAAAGTATATCCTTGCCCCCCCCCCTCCCCCCCCCACCCTTTTTTGTTTTTTACTGCGATTTATATTCATTCGATTGGCGAGTCACGTTTATTCGCAGGTACAAGTCGGTATTGATATGATTATTATAACTGGTTCTGTTGTTGTTGTTGTCATGTTCTCTCGGAAGAGATCTTGAGAATCAAAAACTGTTGTTTTGGCAAAAGATGTGATTGATCATTGGTCAATCGCCTTATCTCTTTCTCTACGGTCGCTTCAAGAACAATATATAGCTTCTGTTGAATTACAACTACAGTAGGTTGTTATTCAGCAAACAACAACATCAACAAAACAACAACAACAATAATAATAATAATAATTCCATGTACTCCACCCTTCAAAATGATGAAGTTAGGACGACTTTTGTTTCGAAGCCTTTCACAACGGTTTGACGTGTAATTGATAAACATTTAAAAGGCTTTTGAATCCACGTCTTTGTTAAGGTTTTTCGCGTCCCTGAAAGATTCTGAAAGCGTGTTCATTCCATTCGCTTCCTGTTTTTCTTTTGTTTATACAGAATTCAGTTTCGTATTTTAGGTTTTTAACCCCTTCCTCTCTCTCTCTCTCTCTCTCTCTCTCTCTCTCTTCTCTCTCTCTCTCTCTAAAGTCTTTCTTCCTAATTGTTTGTTTTAATCATTGATTTTTCAGTTTTTTGGAATCTCTTCAGAATCCCATTCATTTGCGGATAGAGAAATGATCACGCCCGTTTATTATGGCTTCTGTCTCTCACCTTCTCATTGGAAACTTTTTTAAACAACTTTTTTACGTAAAAAAAATGGATCAAATATACCATGAAATTTTCAGGTATTATATACTGTATATATATATATGTGTGTGTGTGGGTATGTGGGTATGTATGTGTATGTGTGTGGTAGAGAGAGGAACAGATAGATAAAAGAAGTACAATGAACAGACACAGATACAGTAGATAGGAAAGTAGTTAGATTTTACAAACTTCAAATGATGCATTTATGACGTGATGAAGGCGAATTTTACGCCTTCAATACATACAGCTACTTAATATAATAATAATAATAATAAATAATAATAATAATAATAAATAAATAATAAATAAATAATAAAAACTAGTTTTATAAGTGTAAACTCAATTCAAAAGTACTGCGTGATAGAAAACGTTCTTCGTTCTCAAACGGGGATCTAAATGATATGTTTAATCTGAGGATTCGTTCAAGTGATTAATAAAACATAAGCTAAATAACAATACTTTCTTTTCGGGGGGTGGGGGGGTTTGAGTAGGAGTAAGTGAACGTGGGAGAACAATTTTTCGTTTAATTTTTTTTCCAAATCTTTCATTACATTTCTGTTTTGTGAATAAATTCTCGAGGGATTGGACATATATATATATATATATATATATTATATATATATATATATATTCGCCCAGTTGGGATCCCTCAAGAAGCGGAATTGCAAACAATGGAACCATTGAAAAAAATTTTGTTTTATGGAAATTTATGAAAATTTTGTATTTATAGGATTATGACACTTTTTTTTTTTTAATAATGAACGAGTAGTATAGTGGCACAAAATTATGAGAAAAGGCCCATTAATTAAAGTGGAAAAGATTTTAAGGGTTTATTTAATTGTTTCAATTCTGGATTGGTTTTATTATTATTCCCAAAAGGTTAAAATTCATATATATATATATATATATATATATATATATATATATATATATATATATAGGGTGAACCAAATGTAGGTGGACAGTAAATGATAACGTTTATTTTGAGAATACATATTTAATTTTTTTGTATACTATAATACAAAATAAAATTTAAATAAATTTAGTTATAATATTTAATATAATAAAACACAAACCATAGTTATAATGAACACCATAGTTATAATATAATATAACACAAACCGTATTCAACCTACTGTCCACCTACTTTTGGTTCACCGTGTATGTAGGGTGTTCGAAAATTAACTAGTAAATTTTTATATGAACGCATATAAATGTTTACTAGGTAATTTTAGAACACCCTATATATATATATATATATATATATATATATTATATATATATATATATATATATATATATACACAGTATGTGTGTATATGTGTATATATATAGTCTATATATTAACTATAATTCTTGTGATTATTGATATTAAGACTATTATTACTTAGGTTCAACCACACAAAATGCACTATTACTTTATTATTCAATGTAATAATAATAATAATAATAATAATAATAATAATTCTCTGAAAAGCTATGTTACCAAAAGGAGTGTGTATCCTCACTCATATTTAATGATCCAATGAATTTGAAATTCAACGAAATACCAATATGGCACACGAGCTTTAAACTGAAAATAAATTGCGTTCTTTCACTCATTCATTCATTAATTAAATATAAATTGCAAAAAAATATTTAACAAAAAAAAATATATATATTTTTGAAGGAACGTTAATTAAAATATGCCTCGATTGGAATTATAGCAGCAAATACGGAGTTGAAATAATGTTGCATTTTCTATTAAGATTTTTTTTTTTTTTACATATTTAATAATAATAATAATAATAATAATAATAATAATAATAATGATGATGATGATGATGATGATGATGATGACAATTAACGTGAAAAATTATGGTGTGTATATTTTCCAACGTATATAATTTATGACGGTTATACTTTAGGGTTAGTATCTCGCAACGTATTGTTTCGGTGAAAATAGTTTGCTTATAAATATAAAATTTGTTTAGAAACATAAAAATATTACTAGTTCGTAATAGTCTGCTTTTCTTTTCTTTTTTTTTTTCGGTGACATTAATAAAATTTCAGACCCAAAACCCAGTCCTTACTAATTAGTAATTTTTCTATGCTTCTATGAAATTTTTGGTTTGTAAGCGAATTTGTTTTTCATACTGTTCATGGTCTACAGCGTTTAATTTGGAACGTATATTTTTCCCAACGCTTTTGTGTGTATATATATATAACAGTGAGGCTAAACAAGGTTAAATTGAATTCAGAAGTTCTGGTAACTAAAACTTTAACAATTCGTTAGTGTTTGCATGCAAGCAAGCATATACGCATTCTTACTTCGAAAGTTAAAAACACGACATCATGATTTAATATATATATATATATATATATATATATATATATATATATATATATATATATATGTATATATTTTTTTTTTTCAGTGAGGAATTCACTGCATCGGTTTCATACATAAAGTTAATTGCAAGCAAGTATTGCATGTTGAAAGTACATTAAATAAAAAATATATCGTTAAAACCATAAATTTCCTTTAATTAAAGTAACTTATGAGGTACAAGACACAAATTGTGAGGTTAATAAGTTAATTTATAAATAAAATAGAATTTAATTTATAATTATTTTAATAGAAAAAACGTCACCATGAGTGAAATAATTCTTTTTATTAAAAAAGTTTACATTATTTCTTTAAAACCTATTATAGAGTTATTTTAAACCAAATCATTTCAAATGTGGTTTGTAGTCAGAATTAGTCAAAATTGTCAGAATTAATCAAAATTGTCAGAATTAGTCAAAATTATCAGAATTAGTCAAAATTGTCAGAATTAGTCAAAATTGTCAGAATTAGTCAAAATTGTCAGAATTAGTAAAAATTGTCAGAATCAGTAAAAATTGTCAGAATTAGTCAAAATTGTCAGAATTAGTGAAAATTGTCAGAATTAGTGAAAATTATCAGAATTATCAGAATTTGAGTAATTCTGACACGAAAGAAGAGTCCGAAAAAACATTATATTTTCAAAACTACAAATAACCGATTGAATATAGTAATTTTGACTACTTCACGTCATAATTTCAGCTATTTAATGAAGTAATTTTAACTACTTGATGTAGTAATTCTGACTACTTTATGCGGTAATTTTGACTACTTTATGAAGTAATTTTAATTACTTAATGTGGTAATTAGGACTACTTAATGAAGCAATTGTACCTACTTAATGTAGAAATTTATCTTCCTAATAAAGTAATTTTAACTACCAACAAAGTAATTTTAACTACTTAAAACAGGCCTTCTGATGCAATTTAGGTTAAAATAACTCGATAGTTTTTAGAGTACCAATTTTTTTCCTTTCTTTCAAGTGTAACTCACCAGCGAGATTGATGGATTTTTCTTTTCCAATTTCTTCTTTCGTTCCGTGACACTTAAATCTTGTTACGTGATTTGAGTTAACGGTTAACCTTATTTTTGTTCCTTGAGGCAGGAACATTTTTCTTCCGCTGCAAAACTGAATGAATACAAATAGCCTAATTGGCACATGTATATGTAATAATATCCCCTTTTTTTTCTTTTTATTTCCAAGTTAATGTCCTCCTCGAACGAATTAATAATAGTTGTTACACAGTATTCAGATCTAAGATTTGAATTATGTTACTGTTTCTGTTTAAACTTAAACAAGAAAACTGTAAAAAAAAAACCTGAAGTTACAGTTGGGATACCAGCAATTATTATCCACGTTCCAAAAATCAAAACAAATACAAAAAATATTAGTATTCCAACGCAAAAAGTCTACGGATTCCTCAACCCGTATTTAAGTAACTTCATTCGTTCTAAATTGTTTTTAATATCCTACAATCGTCCAAATAGAATTCGGGAGAGTCACAGAACACATCCTGGTCTCACCACGTCTAAATCCGCTCTGAGAACTACGCGCAGAATGCAAAGAGTAGTTTGAAGAAGAGCGGAACTAGGTGGGAGGGAGTTCTAGCTAGAAGAGGTGAGCTTAGAGGGGACGCGAATGGGCGGAGCTCTCTATCACACACCGATAACAAATTTCACAATTTTAAAAACTTAACACAGTTACCTCTAGACGCTTGTTTGTTCTGAAAAATATGAAATATGCAAATAACTTCGTGGACAAAAATTGTATTGGGAGATTTTGTAAATATAAGTAAATTCAAACGAAACCATTTTCAACATTTTACTTTAATTATTTTTTTATACATTATTTTTTATGCTCATACGATTTTTAATATTTGTATACGCAAAGTATACGCAATTTACGTATACACTAAAACCCAAACAACAACAACAACAACAACAACAACAACAACTGTTACTACAACTAGAAAAAAGAGTGTTCTTGCCAGACGTTTTAAAAAATAGTCTAAAAAAGTAATCTTACGCATTGATTATTAAATATATGGAAGAGGAAAAAACATACATGCAATAATAAAAAAAAAATTATACGATATTTCATACTAAAATGATGACTGGTTGAGTAGTTGGTTGGTTGGTTGGTTCGTCGGTTGATTGGTTGGTTGGTGGAGGCTTAGATAAACACGATACATCATTTCGACTTATAATCCCGGATGAAAGAACTCTCCGGATTAATATTTAAATACGATGAATGACCATTCAAAAGAGGAAACCATTGTTATTTCTTATCCTTGAAACATAAAATGTTGACGGAGGGAAGTGGTGATCAATAACAATGTTTGGGCTTGCTTAACCTTCATTCGTAACGGTAAAGGTCATGTGACGGAGGTTTTACGTGTTTTACGTGCAATCAGATCCATCTACATAAGGGTCACTACATCATCTGAAAGCGGAGAACGGTCCCCCATCCAACTACTGAACAGAACCAACGTTGCTTAACTTCGATTATCTAACCTGAAACGGTTTGCGACATGGACAACGCAACGTAGCTCTCGATGTCTATAAATTGAGCGCAAAGGATTCAGAGAGTATCTTGTCAGTCTATTTCTCCATAAGGCATATTAATTAATCTTATTAATTA
>JAJOZX010005985.1:67500-72500 GCA_023014485.1 Bathynomus jamesi
CTGTAGATAGTTCGTGTCCTACGTAAAGTTGTAGGGCACCTCCGTCACATGACCTTCGCCATTAAGAAGGAGGTAAAAAATGATTTTCGTTTGACTGCATATTAAAGGGTGTCCACAAAAGACTCGTACAAATTTAACTTATCTCAAATGGTATTTGTACGAATCTTTTGTGGACACCCTGTATGTGTACAGAATTTTCCCATGTAACGTTTTATTTAATCCTACACTAACTTGTTGAACACCCTGTAGAGACCTATACGCAGTAGATCGTTCCTTAAAGTGTAAAACCGATAATTCATTTGTCTGCTTATAATATGATGTATTTTGTTAAACAATATTGTTCTTGCCATATGCAGTGTCAATGGCTGGTGGGTAACATCGTTCTCCATAAGCGAAGTAAAGACGCATAATAAACCTTAAAAAGAACAGGACAAGAATAACACACACAAAAAATTTGGCCTTAAAAATTCAAAGTTAAAAAACAAAAAATATTTAGCAGCAGCTCTTAATATGTACACTAAGGTTATGACTTTTTAATGTTTTGTCATAAATATTGTTTCCTGTATCATCAATCGATGAACCTTTGCTTGAAAACAATAAAAAAGGGCCTAATTCTTCAGAATTAAAAACAAATGTCACCCCGAAAGCAAATATAGTATATTAGTTACAGGTTTATTTTAAGCAATAAGTAAAACAATTAAAACAATAATAGAGTAAATGTATAATATTGTATTTGTATAATTAATATGTATTGTATAGGTATAATGTTGTATAATATATATATGTTTATGTATAATAATTGTGAAATAAACATGCAAATTTCTATTTATTTTATTAATTTTTTATTTTTTATTTTGGGGTGAAGTGTTTTCAAAATATATCGAAAAAACTGTTATTTTCATTGTCAGGGGGCAAACGTTCATCGATTTATGATACAGGAACATGAGGTTATAAAAATGTCATAACCCTAATGTACACTGAGACTAGACTTTTCATCAAGATGTGAGAAATTCTTTCATCGAGCAAGTGCCCTCAGGTGATGACTGTATTTTCATCAAACTTCGATGTTTGATGAAATACTTTTCGGGGAACTGATTCCTTGAAAATAATTTAATCGCAGTGGGTGGCACCATCTACTGGAGAAAATGTCAATTAAATGTCATTTCAGTTTATTTTCATTAACCAAGTGTAGTGCATATCAGTTTCATGTTAGTCAGGAACAACATACTAACAGCAACTTAGGTTTTAAGATTAAGTACAACAGAAATAAATTTACTTTACCTCGGTGAAATTCGAACCAATGCCACTGAAGATTCGAATTTTTGCGACCCACCGCGTTACCCACTCGGAGACGTTAAGATATAATGAGTTTTGTGTATATATATACTCTTTCGTATTATTTTCAGTATGTATATTTTAATATGTATACGGTTTCTGTATGATGATTGGTTAGGTTAAGTTGTGATATTTTCGTTACTTTAAATGAAAATGACGAGAGCAAAAATACATAATAAACAGTTTGGTAGTCCCGATAATACGTAAGTGCCAAAAGATGAATCATCAAGAGTCCCTCATGAGTCACTGTTCATGATTTTAAATACAAATTAATCATCAGGAGTGTTTTGAGGCCTGACCGTTTATAATCTCGTTGAAAATTCTAGTCTCATTGTATTAGAAGATGGGGTTACTGAATCTGCAAAACAACATTAAAGCGCATAGCAAGTTTTCTTTTTAAGAGCTGTCGCTAAATATTTTTTGCTTTTAACTTTGAATTTTTAATGCCAAATATTTTTTTGTGTTATTCTTGACCTGTTCTTTTTAAAGTTTATTATTATGCACACAAAAAAACTTGCCTTTATGCTGGACGCATTTTTCAGATTGGTCCACGATTTTTGTAGTTAAAGCCTTTTTGTTTTAAACGCAAATTTCGCACAAAATTAGAGCTCATCCTACCTTTTGAACAAAAGTTTTGGAACAAGTGTAGTTTACGTCCCCCTGACACAAAAGGGGACACAAACTGCACTAGGTCAAAGTTGGGAAACGTAAACTACACCAGGATCTTTAGGAGACATTTTTTAAATGAATCCATCAAATAAAACGTTAAAACTAACGAAAATATCACGACTTAACCTAACCAGTCGTGCATATATATATATTGACGATTGATTAGGTTAAGTCGTAATATTTTCGTTAGTTTTAACGTTTTATTTGATTAGGTATACGCGGACAAAGTTGGGAAACGCAAACTACACTAGGATAATGTAGGGGAGCGTAAACTACACTAGGCACCACAGGGGGAACGTAAACTACACTTGCTTCAAAGTTTTTAAGCCAGTGAGACTTTAACACTTTAAGCTCACGAACCACTTAGATTTTGAGTGCAGCTTCACAAATTTGATCTGATTGGCTTTGGATGTGAAGCTCAAAATTGTTATGGTTGTTGTATTTTTGTAAATTTATGGACTGACTTGCTTTCCTCGATTTCACGTAAGAGTATAAAATTTTGTACAAGCGTGGTCTGACTAAATGCACAAACAACACAATTGTAAAATAACCGAAATTTTGGTTTTGCCTGCTGTCGACAAGAGGCGTAACATTGGGCGGAGCTTAGAACTCTCGACGAATAAGCTCCGCCCAGCGTCACGCGGACGAACGGCTCGCTCAACTGAACAACATTTTGGCCACATAAACTTTGCTCTAAACTGTTTTTGTAACGAACGAATTTGCTCGATGTTTACATCAAATTATTCGGAACGACGTCCTCTATCTTTTGGTGTAAAGTGGGTGTGGTGTAGTTTCTTCTGAAAAAAAGTTATAGTCTTTCTTCAGAAGAGCCATCCGCTAAGTGCTAGTCGTGGTCAAAAGTGATTTATCCACGCACGCGCACAATATCCTCATTCCATCGCATAAATGCATAATTAACGATCTTGGGAAAATAATTAAATTAATTTTGATACATTTTTATTAAAGGAAATATTAATTAATTTTAAATTGTATTCACATAAATAGAATTAATTATATATTAATACCCAAATTCCAGACTTTGCGTAATTCAAATACAAAAAGAGAACTAAAGGTACGATATTTATATATATATATATATATATATATATATATATATATATCTATATTATAATAGATAGAGAGAGAGAGAGAGAGAGATTTACATATTCCAACGTACCACGAAGTAAATCATATTAAAAAAATCAGCAAAATTTTTTTTTCAAATTACAGCCCCACTGTTCCCTCCGTGTCTCCCCACCCTCCCTTCTCTCCACACACAAAAAATACAACCCCCTCCCCTCCGAAACTTGCAAAAAAAATAATTAATAAAAATTAATAAATAAATACACGACCTTTTCTCGCTTCTCCGCTTTATTTGTGAACAGACGAACAAAACTACCTTTTGAAAACCGAAACTTTCGTAAACATGTTTCAAACACTCCCTTAGGGAGAACACATTTCTCAAGGGCGTCAAAAAAGGGAGAGGAAACTGAAAATAGAAGGTTTTCATTCTATAGAAGGAAACCCTTAAAAATTCTCATTTAATTCTCCTTTTCAATCGACAAAGTTTTTATTTAGTCATAAGGTGTGAATTGGTTGTTTTTGGTGCCTGTAACCATGGTAATAATAATAATAATAATAATAATAATTATTATTATTATTATTATTATTATTATTATTATTATTATTTGTGTTAAATACTAATATACGGTAGTGGTAAAAAGTTTGGAAACACCCTGTACAATTTATGTAATTTCTCCTTATTAACCAATAGAGTTATTTTAGTAGATTAATGTCTGTTCCTATAAATAGACTATTGTTCTAAATGTACAAAACTTAGTAATTTAGATTATTTAACCCAATCATATTTCGTTATTTTGTTATATTAATCAGGTTTTTAATTTTCTATTTTAGGACTAAGACCTGATTAATATTACAAAATAACGAAATATGATTGGGTTAAATAATCTACATTACTAAATTTTGTACATTTAGAACGATATCTATTTGTTATAATGTTATAATGTTTCAAACCAACAAAGACCCGAGGATCCACTCATGGCTGGTCTACCTAACTGTGTTCGTAATTGTGTATTGTGCATGTCCTCCGTGGTGGCGGAGGGGACCTACAATTTTACGTGGGTTCCGAACCACAAAGAACATAAGAACATAAGAAATTTTTATAGTGGGCACACTAGAGGCCACTTCGGCCCCTCGAGGTGGCTCCACTATGTAAAAACTGCCTGTACATTGGCAACAACCAATTTTTACAAAACTAAATAATTATCACTTTAAAACTAATTAATTAATTATCAATTTAAAACTAAAGATAGAATCTCTGGATCGAGAGGATCAAGTCGTAATAGACTACTATCCACAATTATGTTACACTCTATATCTATTTATAACCGACATGCAAATATATCCAATCCAAAGAATCCAGTCAATTTTCTATTGGTTAATGAAGAGAAATTACATAAATTGTACGGTGTTTTCAAACTTTTTACCAGTACTATATATATATAAATTATATATATATATATATATATATATATATATATATATATAGAGAGAGAGAGAGAGAGAGAGAGAGAGAGAGAGAGAGAGAGAGAGACCCAGAAAAATTATTTGACCACCTCATTTCGCATTCATAGTCCGTGTGCTAAGTCAGAGACAGAACGTGAAGTGGGTGAAAGAGTTACTACTGTAGATTGTGATGGATGCCTTGCCCAGTTGGTTCTTGTGACATATCCTCATTTACTGGGCACAGAGACTCCGATCGAAACGAAAGACAGCTCGAAATCTCAAAGTCGAGGAACTCTTCCTTACCGAGTTCAGGCTTAGTCTACTCACGAGTCTTCTTGTGGATATTAAAAACTATGCGAGTATTGAGTCTAAATTAAAATGTTTTACGTCACTCTCCATATTAACATCAAAGTACGGTTATTGTGATTCTCCACAACAAACAATATTATTTGATCACAAATAGATAATCT
>JAJOZX010005985.1:77500-97500 GCA_023014485.1 Bathynomus jamesi
CGTAAACACCTTTTCACTCCCTTTTCAGTGGAGAAATAAAATCATTCCATCCAGGAATAACTTTAGTATAGCATTTGTAAGATTTAGTCCAACGCTTTCCCACTTCCCTTAGTATGGATAGTGTATCAATATAATACAGGGACGTGCCCAGGATTTTAGAAGAGGGTGTTTCCATAAATGAACCTTCGTGACGTCCTTGGTTTTCGAAAACACTTATTTGTGTAGGCTTGATACATTATATAACCTGAACACTCCAACTGAGTGTTGACCTGAAGCAGGCAACCTGGATAATAATAATAATAATAATAATAATAATAACAATAATAATTAATTAATTTAGGATCTTAAGGGGTGTTTCCGGGCAACTAAGAAACACCCCTTAGGCACGCCACTGTAATACCTATTAACAAATTTAAAGTGAAAATCATTTAAACAGAAATTAAAACAATGAAAATGCAATCATTATAAATTATCAAAAAAGGTGCTCTGTTCTATTTTTATATTCTATTTTCTGCTGCAATATTAACCTTTGTCCAATCGACACGCTCATTCTTGCCTAATATGTTATTATTATATCGTGTATTGTTTAAATTAGTACAGTTAATTAATAGCTTTAAGTGGTCTACGATCTGAGAGAAGGTAAAATATTGAGAGTGACAAGTCCCTTTAAATTATTACTCGTGAGACAGTGATCAATCCACATACACACACCACACACACACACACACACACACACACACAACACATATATATATATATATATATATATAGGAGGGAAGGGATCAGTAAAAAAACAAAAAGCTTCAAAATTGTGTCAATAAGATTTTACTTTTTTTTTTAAATCAAAGTTAGGTATAATCAGGATAAGATAGGTTACGTAAACGTAGGTTAGGTGAGGTTAAATTTAGGTTTTGATAAAATTAGGTTAGATTAAATTATTTTACGTTTCGTCGTCGTCATTGTTTGTGTAGTGCGTATGGAGACCCAAACGTTTCCTTCGAAATAACTGTCTTTTGCGAACATTTTATAAATGTTTTGTAAATGTTTATGAATGTTTATAAACGGTTTATAAACTTTTTATGAACGTTCAGTCAACGTACCTCCGTTTCAACGACAAATGTCTTATTCTGAAAAAAAATTCTCAACGTCTCGACAGCAATGTGATCCGTCAATCAAACGTTTTATCCGAAAACGTTCGACACAGAATTATCTAAATTCAACCGAACAAGAAAGACCTATGCAGCTAGAAGAACGCAGCTTCATGAACAAAAATAAGCATAACACACTAATAATTAGTGTATGCACTTTCCTTTTACGACCAAAACAACGACTCTGTGAAATTGATTTATTAAACTGGTAAAGATATTTTAGGAGGAGTTATTCCAGCACGTTAAAGGCTACTTTCCTAAAGGCTACTTTCCTAAAGGCTACTTTCCTAAAATTCATCTATTGGTCTTCGTATTCACATTTATGTAGAGTTCATAAATCCATTTTCAGGATTATTTGTTTCTAGATTTGTTTTCAATTTTACAGCATGCTGTTAGCCATTAGTGTTTTGAAAGGGAATTTTTTATCCAAAAGACACTGATGTTCACTCTGGAACCTACCCTGTGTTCGCTGAGGTATACTTAGATTATCATACCATGCTTCGCTGAAGATGTAAAACACAAGGTCAGTACCTCTTTGAACCTATTGCATATATCTCCCGTTTACTGAAGTTTAGTGTCATCAGTAAAAAGGAACTTTTTTTGGTATGTTATCTACCCAGTTTAGCTGTTTTACAATATTTTTGTCCCTTAACAATATTTTTCTAGCTGCTTCCTTCCATGGGGTCTTACATTTACGTATCTTTCTTCTTCTAAGGGTTGATAGGGCCTGATCTTGTTGCAGTGACTTCCCAAATCACTTAAAGGAAGTACAACAGATATATCAGCGTCCAGATTCTACACTTGTACTCCGGGTCCTTCCATGAATGGTCTTAAGTCTACCGCTTTCAACACTCTCTCTCCTGAGTTCTAACCTTTTGAAATTTCCCTGTTAAAAGTTTTCAGGAAGTAGCAATCTTACAAAGAGTGTCCCTGCTGGGTAAGAAAATTAATCATGTCCCTCTATAACTTTGCTAATCTCCTTTGGCACTGTCTCGGACTGGGAAATGTATCTTTTTTGACAAAAGATTAGACAATCAATAGCCTTCTCAGGAGTTTCATATTTTGGAATCTGTAAACCTGGATAATGGTAATATGAAATACCCGTAAAGAAGACACGATGTTAACTTCTCATCTAAGAAACTCTTAGTAATAAATTCAACTCAGGCTAATGCACGTTGACACACGTTTTTGCTTGTTAATTCGCCGACGGGATAACAGTCCCATACGTTTTTATCAAGAAGCTTTCTGTAGCTTCTATACAGAGTCTGCAAGCCATTTTCCACTCTTGCAACTAGCTGCAACATTCCCTTCATACAAGACTGTTTAAGTGGATTCCATAGTTAGAAACCCAATATACTGTGTATATATATATATATATATATAATATAAACAACTTCAAAGAGTACATTTCTACAGCATAAAAGCTGTAATTTTTATCTGTGTTTATTCTTTCGTTAAAAGATAGGAATTTTTAAACTTTCTGAAGTAAACAAGATAACTTTTCAAAGAATGACTGAAAGGCACTTGACTCTGCTCTGCCTGAAATATATATAATATATATATATATTATATATATATAGTGGTGGACCGGATATCCGCATCATTTTTAACATCCGCATCCGCACTTCTGACTGCGGATGTTGCGGATATTATCTCTAATAAATTATGCAATTTACAATTAAATTAGCTTATAAAGTAGCTTATAAGGCCCACTCATGCACATTTCATGTCAAGTATTAATTAAATTATTAATGAACAAACAAATATATAAACCTGAAATATAAATACGTGGTAACACAGAAAATTGAATTAAACTTGTTTCATTGAATTTTCTGTGGCTGAAACTCTTGAGAAAGTTATTATTTTTATCATAATGAAAACAGTAATATTAATTTTAATTCTTATGCATTGCCTGCCATAATAGTAATATCACGAAATTTGAAAAATTATGTCATATATTCATAATTCTATATTATATTGATAGAATAACTAAATATCCGCATCCGCGGATATTGAAATTAAAGATCCGCATCCGCAGATGTTGAAAAACCTGACAGCGGGTCCACCACTAATATATATAATATATATAGATATATATATATATTATATATATATATATATAATATATAATATATATATATATATATATATATATATATATATATATATATATATATTACCATACCAACTAATCCTGTTTTGAAAGTTTACATGGACTCTTCATTTGTACTTTATACTTTCAAAGATTATGAGATACCATTGGAGAAGGTTGATTGATTATCTGGAAAACTATACAGTACTATATATATATATATATATATATAATATATATATATATATATATATAATATATATATATATATATATATATATATATATATATATAATATATATATATATATATATATATATATATATATATATATATATATATATTATATATATATATATATGTATACGAGGTCACAGTCTTAAAGGAATTAACTTTTATCTGTTTAAGAGAAAGCAACACGTAAGGTCATCAGGGTTCCTCAAGGTACCTTCTTTGAGCCTTTACTTTTTGGGGGAATTTTCCTATATACTTACGAGGTGTTTTAGTACAGTACCATTGTCGATATGTGTTTTGTATTCTGTTTAATACTGTTTTGATGTTTATATCGTTTATTGCAATGTACTATTATTTGTCTGCAATGAAATGTCATTCAATTAATAATTTATTAATATTATTAATATTATTATTTTTATTATTATTATTACTGAATAAAATTATTATCACAATTATTAATTATGATGAGATTATCAGTGAATAACTTTTTAAAAAAAATATTTTGATATTACTATCGTACAAAGGAGAGACAATCCCGGATCAACTTGAGGTTGTTTCGGTCTTTTAATTGCGCGTCTATTTCACGGATGCAACTACAATTTCGCAATATTTCTTGGTCTCGTTGGTATAAACCATAAATAAACATTACCCTTTAGAACTTAAGAAATGGAATGAATCATTTGTTTTCAAGGTCACCACTAGCTATACCCCACGTCTAAATCTCACACCCAAACAGCAAACTTCATAATAATCACGTTGTTGTTGTTGTTGTTGTTGTTGTTGTTGTTGTTGTTGTTGTTGTTGTTGTTGTTGTTGTTAAACCTACCCATTAAAATTTAACGCCACGCCTTTTTTTCAGTATGCAAATGAAAATACGTCGTGGATTAGTGATACCCAGAGTATGGAAGTATAATGTCAGATTTTGCGGGACAAATTCTTATTGAAAAGAGTTTTAAAATGGATTCAAAGTTTTAACACCCAGTCTGCATCTTTGCCCGGGAGTCAAAGTATGTGGATTATCCAAATTAGATATATATATATATGGGAATGAACTCAGAATGGTCCCCTGAGTTTTTTATGATACACACAGACAGTGCATGGAACAAGGAACTCTTCTGGGATAATTAAATCCACTATAGTCCGAATAAGTAATGGTAAATGACAAATACCATAGTTTTTCTTTTTCATGATGCTAGCCTGACGTGGGCAACGGGTCACTCGCAAAGAGGTCCCATAAATATAGCTTCCTCACCAGCTATCTGCAAAGCAGACAGGATCCAGCTTTGGACATGGATCTAGGGTTTAAAGCACCTAGCCATGCTACATTTAGAACCTCAATATAAGCAAAAGACTCGCTGCCTTCACGTCAGATTGAATGCATCAAAGAAAAGGGTAACTATTATATTTTTAGCCAAAACCAAAACTTAAACCTCAACTGGCAGAATTGAGCGTCCACTTTTCAAGGCACATAACATGTCCGTTTGAAGATGGGAATGAACTCAGAATGGTCCCCTGAGTTTTTATGATACACACAGACAGTGCATGGAACAAGGAACTCTTCTGGGATAATTAAATCCACTATAGTCCGAATAAGTAATGGTAAATGACAAATACCATAGTTTTTCTTTTCATGATGCTAGCCCGACGTGGGCAACGGGTCACTCGCAAAGAGGTCCCATAAATAGCTTCCCTCACCAGCTATCTGCAAAGCAGACAGGATCCAGCTTTGGGACATGGATCTAGTTGACTTCCATGCCCAAAGCTGGATCCTGTCTGCTTTGCAGATAGCTGGTGAGGGAAGCTATTTTATGGGACCTCTTTGCGAGTGACCCGTTGCCCACGTCGGCTAGCATCATGAAAAAGAAAAACTATGGTATTTGTCATTTACCATTACTTATTCGGACTATAGTGGATTTAATTATCCCAGAAGAGTTCCTTGTTCCATGCACTGTCTATGTGTATCATTATATATATACGTATAAATATATATATATATATATATATATATAATATATATATATATATAAGAGAGAGAGAGAGAGAGAGAGAGAGAGAGAGAGAGAGAGCTATACAGAGTCGTAGGAGCGCAAACTATAATTATTTTAAATGAAGAAATATGTCAGTAAGAAAAATCTAGCATGAATATATGGAGGATATCAAAAAGTGTGTGTGTGTGTGTGGGTGTGTGTGTGTGTGTGTGTGTGTGTGTATGTAAAATAGCGGAATTGACTCTGGAAAGTCGAAATCCGTGCTTTTTCCAGGTTAGTAATTCTGAAAAGATTTTTCTAGTTGACGAAACTTTTCTCTATTGGTTATTTTTTTTTCCCCCTTTTATGTTTTTCTTTTTATTTTTTAATTTAGTCTACCATAAAATTTATTTACAGAAAACGATCGTTTCGTTTTTTTTAAATCTACGATTGTTTTTACAAAAAAAAAAAAAAAAAAAGTTCTGACACACATTTATATTTTTTTATTTTTGTAATTTAAAACTTGTCCAATTATTAAATTTTTACCTGTAAACTCGTAAACGTAAATTCAATTGTTGAAAATGTAAAATATTTTAAAAATTCATTACCGTTAGCCTTTTTGTGACGTCACTGTGATAAGCCTAACAACCAGTGAGTGACGCAGCGGTGGTAGGCACTATGCCACACTATTACCTACAAGTTGCATTTCAAGTATTTAATTATTTTGAGGTACAGTATCAGAACTCAATAACGGTGCCAAAACCTAAAAATGGTGTTGCATCAGGATGAAAATGATGAGAAGAGAGTGAAACCCAACTATCATCACCCACGGAAAATACTGAATTTCCTCAAATTTAGCCATTAATTTTAGCACCCCACCCCACCCTTACTGGGGGGGGGGGAATCAATAACACAGATCAGTTTATCAACGATATGGAATCTTTGATGTTTTTTCGCATCTAACGTTTTGGTGGCACAGCGGTGGAATGAGAACAACAAACGATATCAACCCACGTTTTTTTCTCTCACAGCTTTTGTATGTTTTGCGCTTTGTATTTTACTGGGTTTATTTATTTATATTTCATGAATAAATTTATAATTGTTAAGTTTATAAACCTTTCTCTAAGCTCGTGCTCTTGAGTGCTCTTTGTCCTCGTTTGTACGTGCTTGTTCCTGGAGGTTTCACCTGCGCCCTCCCGGCCCTAGCCCAAGGATGATGGGGCTCGACCTTGCAGTCCTTGTCATCCTTGGTCTTTTTCCCACTTCAACTGTCCCCTCCACCCTTTCTATTTCCTCTGTCTTTCCTCTCACTTTTCTTTGTTTTTCCGCCGAGATATGCCCTTTTAAATAGAGGCGAATCGGTTCTTCCCGAACTTAAAAAATATATATATATATAGCTACAGAGACGCCTCCAGATACTTTCGCGACTTCTACCTTACAAGGAGCCCAGTGTTCCATCGACACCGCTGCGTGCGATCAAGATGACGTTACATCGCACTTCCAGTCGAGATTACTTCGCAAGCAACCCTCACTCGGAGTGAGCCACTCCTCAGTCGATTTGGCACCTCGCACCATGCCAGAAGCATTCAAAGGCTATTCGTTACGGACGCATATTATTTAATTAATAAACTACCGAGCATCTGTTTTTTGTTATCATCTCTAATCAGTAGTTGAGGCATTTTCTTAGCAAGTAATTCATTAATCATTATAACGTCGTTCACTGCACAATATTAATCAAACGTTAATATTTACTCTCATTACTCATTTGTTTTGTTTAATAAAGACAGAAAACGCACTCTATTAATTTTCTTAATTGATAACATCGTTTATGTGATCTGATGAGACCTAGTGGCCTCGAGCCTCGAGCACTCATTAATTAATATTATTACAGTGTCAACGCTAATACTGTAAATTAACTATCATGAATGAGAAATGCATAAACATTTCCTCCGTCGGATTTTATTGGTACTTTTTCAGGTCCTAGAAAGTCAACCTTGTGACAGCCATGCGATCGTGAACAACAATACCATGAACAACTGGAGTTTATTATAGTGCACTTAGCCAATACCTCGTCAGCAGATATTTGCACCTGCGTTAGAATTGGATTTTCTGTGTTTACTCTTACAAGATACCTGCTCGAAGTTTTTTTCTTACACACCTGCGTCAGTTTCGACCGTGAGAAAACGTTACACCTTAATGTTTTCATTCCTCGATCCGTTAAGGAGTGAAGTATGATAAAACAACAGTCCGTCTTCAAGCATTATCTTATAACCATCTCGCTTACAGGTTCTCGCGTCTCACAACCTTCACGTAAACTCAGTATATACTTTCTGCATAGGCCTAACTCACTTGACCTACAATGTTTACAGCGTCGCGCTAGGTTACTACTGTGTTATATAGCCTATAAATTCAAACAAACTCTCAGCCTAACCGCAGAGGCTATCTGAAGTGTTTTTCCAATACCATAAATTTTGTATATTTTATGTTAATGTAAAATCGCAAATAGGCTTTTTCCTATTTATTAAGTACTTTATTTTGTCATCCTAATTATTGTCCTTAACACCAATGCATTATTCAACTTTTGTCCTGCGTCAACTCGCTTCTTTATTATCAACAATCATTAATTGTCATATTCAACAATTCAATATAAACTTTATTTACTGTAAATAATAATTCCTATATTTTTCCTCATTAAACAAACCTACAAAGCTTTTTTTCTCCCTTTATTAAATACATTATTTATTTGGTCAAAAGACCAAATTGGTGACCCATTAAACGCTTTAATTAATTCAATTACTTTGTTATAAAGGGCATACCGTCAACACACACACACACACACACACACACAACACACACATATATATATATATAGTGTTGAAAAGTAAATAGACACCACTATGATTATCCTCAAGGACAAATGAGAAAGGGGAACACAACACCAGTTTAAACACATTGATTCAGTAAATCTCTTATCATTTATTGTCTTTTATTATCAAATCATAAACTATGGAAAAACTGAAGGTGTCTATTTACTTCTGTCAATCCCCCCCCTTTCTCTCTCTCTCTCTCTCTCTCTCTCTCTCTGTATATATACATATATATATAATAATAGTCCTGTAACGAATTTTATAATATATTACTTGCGACTTGGCGTTAAAATAAAATATATTTTTAAAAGTTGGCTTTAGTATTTTATTGTACTTTGAAATCTTTTTTCATTTTTTTGGAGGAGGGTCTCAAAAGGTTTAACTTCAAAACAAATAAATTATTCACTTCCTCTTAACTCTTTTTCTTTCGGTAGGGGAAGAGGGGTCAAGGTTATATAAACACCGCCACCCCAAACGGGGTAAATAGATAAATGGATAGAAATATAGATGGATGGGTTGTCTAAGATTCTTATTAAGTTATTCATCCGTTATCTATGAATAATATCTCGTGTGAATTATGATCCATTACAAAGTAAAGTTTAGGAATAGTGATTTCATTGAATTTTAAGAGGTAAAAAAGCAGAGATTAGAATTATTTAGTTACTGTATTCATTCGACACTCGAGCGCTTCGTGGCTCGATCGGTTAAGGCGCCGTCTGACAGACAGTGCTCGAATTCCACTAAGTCCTGAGTTCGGACCCCAGTGCCGCCTACAACTGAGGGGTTGTTTTTTCTATACCTTATGTTATGACGAAGCGACGGGTCAGCCATCTCCCCTTTAGCACCTCACCTTTAGATGACTCTGGCTAATGTATTCCAGTCTCCGGCCTCTAATCCCTTCCTTTGGAGATATAGAACATGGATGTTACCTTTTGTTCATCCAACACTCCAAATAAAACCTTCACAAGTACTCATTCTACGTTCTTATAGTCCGAGGGGACTTACAACTTAAAGTGGAATCCGAACCATCTAAAGGTCATTTAGACGCTGCAGGGAATGGTTACCCATTCAACCAGTGAACGTATCTAACGTCGCTGCTTAACTTTGCTGATCTTATGAGAGGCGGTGTTGCGACATGACCACGAGTTCCTAAATGTCTGGAGTATTCGATATAAAATTTTTACTTCCTCTTTCCACCGTAGCTTGGTGGGTAACACCGTTTCTTTATAATCGAAATGAAGGTACTAAGGTCAAAGGTTCGATTCCCGATGGTGCTGGTCATAATAATTCGGCCGCATCAGGGTGCCTGAGTGCCATGCCGGTTTATGGCCCTCCTGATTGATTATTACTAAAGAAAACAGATGCACTAACGCATACTATCCCCTTCTTGACCTATAGGCTAGTGTCCAGGCCAATCACAACACCTTGTTTTTACGTAATCCTTTGTTTACAGAGTAAAGAATATCAAATAACTGATTTCCAGTCTATTGAAAACATATATTTGCAAATGGATAACAGCAGGTATAGAAAAGATGTAGCAAAATAGAAATCTCTAGAGATAACAGCTGATAAAGCCTCCCATTGCAATATAAACTTCTTTTTATATCCTCTTTAATGTCGACTGTTTTTGAGATTTGTTTGTTATACTGTACTTTAATCAATTATTTACTGGTAATTTATTATTATTATTATTATTATTATTATTATTAATAATATTATTATGGATTTTTCATTCTCATTAAGGGTTATATATATATATATGTGTGTGTGTGTGTTTGTGGGGGGGCGTTGTTTAATTAGCCTCGTTCTCAACATATGAGGTCATATGACAGAGGGGACCTACAGTTTTACGTAGTATCCGAACCACAGAGAAGGTCCCCCATCCAACTACTACCTAGATCTAGCGTCGCTTAATTCTGCTAATCCAGTGAAAAGCAGCTTTACGACGTGGCCAGGAGTTAACCCAAATGTTTCATACGTAATATCTCTCTCTCTCTTTCTCTTCATCCCGAAAAGCCAAGGATGAAAAAGGTACTTTATCTCAAAGTTTTGAAAGAAAATGTTAGTGTTCGTTATTTACTGTAAAATTAGATCTTAGCCTATCAGAGGGATTTACCTTTATTGCCATTTTATATACAAAGTACAGGGTGTCCGTAAAAGGGCTTTACTATTTTAATTATATATTTTTCAGAGCGCTTTTAATTTTTCATTTGTTTTCTTTTTCAGTCTGGCCGCTAGGTGGCCGAAGTTTTCAATGTGGCCGCTAGGTGGCCGAAGTCTTCAATGTTGCCGTCTGGTGGAAGCTTCATTTGTTAGTATCGCGTAATGGCGTCTGGACCAGAGAAGGCGTTTTGTGTGTTGGCTTTTCATGAAACAAAATCTGCTGGGGGTTTGTTAAGGACAATGTCTACGTCCCTCCATTGGCGACGACATTACAAGATCTGAAGACACGGATCACGGAGGTTTTGGCAAAAATTGACCAAGATATTCTCAGGAGAGTGTGGCAGGAGGTTGAATATCGGTTTGATATTGCTCGAGCCACTCACGGCGCTCATATTGAAATTCTTTAATTTAAATTACTAAATCTAAATTTCTGGACTTGATCCTTAGGATAGTTCACGTTTCGTAACTGTATCTCTAACGTACTCTGAAAAATAAAAAATTAAAATGGTAAAGACCTTTTACGGACACCCTGTTTTTACACTTAGTTTTGTTTCTTATAAAAACAAAATAAAATTCTGCGCCATAATCAATTATTATTATTATTATTATTATTATTATCACTAGCTTCTAATATAAGTATATGTCCTAATCTGCAAGTTCCTTACAGTTTTATAAATTCTTTGTATTTAGGTCATAGTATGTCGTAGTATGTCCTAGTCTGTAAGTTTTCTTTAGTCTTTTAAGTATTATAAAAATCTTGCAATCATATCTATTATATAATTATTATTATTATTATAATTAATTAATTAATTAAATATTTGTGCCCTCCCAAAACTGTTTACAAATTGAAGTAAAAGTGTTGAATCTTGCCATGAAGCTAGATGAATTAATGTTGATGGACCTAATTAATGTTGATGGATCGTTGATGAACCTAATAATATACAAACGATGGATATTTTTAATTAGTTATATGTTTATTTCTTACACGTTATTAGTATAAATTTCATCCGGTGTCTAATATTAACCGGATGCTAAACAAGAGCTCATATGAGACCCAAGCTAAATACCAGATTTCCAAAGTCTTTTTTATATCCCCCCCACCCCCGCCTCTTTCCCCCCTGCCAGGGTATAGCCTATATAGTGGTAGAACTCCTGGCTATTAATTTGAAGGTCCTGAGTTCGAGTCTCGGGGTCAGATTTCTGATTTCAGCGATTAAGGTGATTCTCCTTGGTCGTCCTTGGCGAGATAGTAATGGTTCGGAGTTTACGCCAAATCGTAGGTCCTCTCGTTAATTAAAAACGGTTTAGAAAACACCAAAACATTATTATTTTATTAAATCGTTATAAATGTATTTAGCAGAGGTTCCCTACTCACTCAAAACTCAAAATGTTGATTTGAGTTTCTGTAAACTGACGCAGATTAGAACATTTTAAAAGAAGCTTCGTACAGAATTTGGGTTAAAGGAAATAATGAAAAACAAAAATCATTAAATTTGTACCTACATTGAAACAATGATTACAAAGACAAATCAAACGCATATAAACAAATACAGGAACAAATAAAAAGGAACCAGTTTGTCTCGGTCTCCAACAGCGAAAATTATTATTAGTATAGCTATTAATAATAATGATTATCATTATTATCATTATCATAATTTTTTTTTTACGAAACATCATATTCGCTGGATACTGTTTTTAGTTTATTTCGTTGTAGACGAATCTTCGGTGTATAAGCACTGTGGCTCCCATTTTATTTATAAGCTTGTATAGTCGGAGAGCCGTGAGAAAGGAACCATACGCTCTCATTCCGAAGTATAGCGTCCGCTGCAGCTACTCGGTGTGGTTATTGGAAATAACCAAACACAACTGGCCGCTACATAAGGTGGCGTTAACCCGTATTTGTAGAGCTTATTTAAAAGTAAATGCCCAGGAGTAGCTCCTCCTCCCCCTTCTACATCTAACCCCGACCCCCGCTACCTTCCTCTCCCTCAGCCCCCAGACGGACCCTTTATTGATTAAAATAGTGTAATTATTTGACTAATTTATGGGCTCTACATATGGATCATAATGGCTTTAATTTGCTCTCTCGAAGTGGTTTAATTTAATCCCTTCTGCTTATTATGCGTTCGTATAAGCCTATATTTATGGAAAAGGGTATTTTCTAGATATTAATTAAGGTAACTGGATTTGTAATTGTATATATACTATATGGTATATACAATTGTATTGTGTGTGTATATATATATATATATATATATATATATATATATATATATATATCATAAAAATTAGTAGTACGTCTTACAAGTAAGATCAATGAGATCAGTAAAAATGAAAATGGAAATAAAATCGCCTAAAATGAACCATTTCTGTGCATATGACGACTAATAACGAATGCGAAAGTTGTCGTCATACGACACGTTAAATTTCTTCTTATTAATGACGTCCCATAAATTGCATAAAATCAATCATTAATTTGATTTCAGAGCGTATTTCGAATACACTTCAAAGGCGTATCGGGATGCTAATAATGTTGCACAAAAACGAAATGTAATTATGTCAGAGCTTCTGGAATTTAAATTAGCGAGCGAAGCTATATGGAGAGCAATAAGCGAAAACTAAGACACTAGTAAACTTAGAAAATTAGTGAAACTAGCGAAAATAGCAAAATAGCAAAACTAGGAAACTAAAAAACTAGTGAAATTTGGAAAATAGCGAAACTATGAAAATGCAAAAGTGGAGAGTATATACAAGATGAAATCTAATTAAAATTTTGCAGATAGGGGAAAATAAACACACACACACACACACACACACACACACACACACACACACACACATTTTTATATAATTCTATTCTTTGCTTGTGGTTAAAATTCGTTGAGTTTTATAAAAGTGCAGCTCTAAATCTTCCTCTGGCGTTAATTATGAACGAAGGAGCATTTTTTTGGCAATGTTTGGCATTGAAATAATGAAGGTGAATGTACGTATTTTTATTCTCTCTTTTTTATTAAGCGGGGCAGGAGAAGGGGTTTAACTCCCTAGAGAGAATGAGCTGAGGATTATTATTATTAATATAAACACCCAGGAATGTCTGTCAGTCGGTCACGCTCGAAAAGAGAAGAAGATTCTTGATATATATATATATATATATATATATATATATATGGACGATATTTGTATTTTAATATGGGCGATATTTGTATTTTAATGCATTAGAAAAAGGCGTAATGAATTCTACTTTTAATTATAATTTTAAAAAGTCTATCTATAATAATAAAAGGACGCCCGTGTGTGTGTGTGTGTGGGGGGGGTCAACTGTACGCCCTTGACAATTGGTTAGGTTAAGTCGTGATATTTTCGTTAGCTTTAAAAACGAAACTATCACGACTTAACCTAACCAATCGTCAAGGGCGTACAATTAACCTAACCGGGCATTCAATTAACCTAACTAATAACAGTCTTCGAACTACAAAAAATATTCCACCGTCGGCTAGGATATTTTTGCCACCCGCACGAAGGGCGGGTTCTCCGTTAGTAAATAATATTAATCTTGGCGGGAAAATATGCAGAAAAACGTTTATTATTATATAGAATAAAGAAGATCACACGATTGAGTGAACTTAATCAGATGAGTTTTAGACAGTTCAAAAGATGTGTTCATTCGGCGTTTTCATACAGGCAATTGACTGTGTAAACGAAAGTATGAAAAAAAACACTCCACAGGTATTCATGAATTTGGTTAAGGTGTAAGCCACGTGGTTTTGTGGCAATTTCCAAATATGTATATACACAACATAAATGGTGTGTGTGTGTGTATATATATATATATATATATATATATATATATATAAATATTGGTGAATAATGTGAAAGATTGAGGGAAATACTTTTTAAAAAGGTTAAGAATAAATTGGGGGGAAGGGGGGGAACTGTGTTGGCAGTAAAGTTGACAAATAAATATTCGAAAGTCGTTTAAATGTTGGAAAATAAGGTCCCTAACGACATAAGTGGAACCGTCCTTGTCAATACATAGACAATCAAATTTATATAAGTTAGGTCAAGCGATGTGAAGTCATGTTAGGTTATTAAAGGCTTTATAGCTGAATGCCAGTGGCGACCATTTTGCCTCTTTAAAATAACTTTTGCTCCAGAAAGAGAATAAGTACAATATCATTGTAAGATATCCCTCAGTCAAAATGCTAAAATAGAAATGACCCCGAAAGGAAAAGTAGAACGGCGCGCATTTCCGATACGAAGAAATGATGATGCAGAAGCTGTTCGGGAGAAGATGTGATAAAAACAAATTATATTTTTATTTATGTACAACGAAGGAAAAAAATTCGAAGAAGAAAAATTTTATGGAAAACAGATTTGATATTTTTTTTAAAAAAATCTAAAATAATTTATAATTGGGTGGTCAATTCCCTCGTCCTACGCCTTTACTTTTTTGTGATAAAGAAGGTAATACCTTTTCCTAGTTATACGTGACTAGTGATAAAGGAAATAATACAAATATATTCTAAATGCTTTGTGTTATTCCGACATAATTAAAATGCAAATATGCTTTACCCTTCTGAATAAATAAGAAATATGCTTTTGCAATTTTTCCTGTAATTATAAAAGATAAATGACCTCCCTCCCTCCCATATTGTTAGCCCTCTTCAGAGTCTTCTCCCACTTCAAATATGACCCTTTACTTTTAAACTTTTAATATTATCGCTTATTATAACAATATTTTAATGTTTATTTATAGCAATAAAGCCGTGATGATGTTCACTAGCCATGAATGGTTTTAAAAATAATTTATGTAATTAAACGTTAGAGTGGAGGGAAGGTGCAATGACTGCACTTTTCAAATATTGATTTTTAAGGTTTACTTGTAACTCTCTCTCTATCTATCTATCTACCTATCTATCTACCTATATATATATATATATATATATATATATATATATATATATATATATATATATATATATATGATGGAAACCCACAGGAAAATTAACAATTATTCAAAGTTTTTTCCCTGACGAGGTGTACTGCTGAATACACGAAAGACCTTGGAATAATCTTTTCTTTTTCCTTGTGAGTTTGCATCATTCATTCATTTCACGTGTCTAAGTGTGAAATTTATCCCATATATATATATATATATATATATATATATATATATATATATATATATATATATATATATATATATATATATAATTATATATATATATATATTGGCTACAATGTTTTATATACATATAAAATATTATTCTAACATCATACCAAAACAATAGTTATTTATGAAATGTCTCTAGGCTAGCCTAGAGTGGATCTTAGTGTTTTTGTCAGCCTGTAAGTCTCTGTAACTCTCTGTAACTCTGTAACGTTGATGAACATTTAGTGACCGTACCTTTGTTTGCTGGAATTGCTAATTCTCCAGGAAGCTTTTTTAACATTAAACCACTTTTTATCTATAGAAAATTTACAACCAGGTCTTGATCGATTTTAAAGTATGCTTCGAATCATACAAGAAAATCACAAAAACCTGGTTGCAAAGGAACAGATTCAAAATTGTGGTCTAGTCATCACAGTTCCCGAACCTAAATCTGGTAGAAAATTTGTGGAGAGCTTTGAAGACTTCGCTTCAAAACGGAAGCCCATCGATTGGCATCAGTTGAAAGACTATGTCATTGAAGAATGGGAAAACCTGCCTTAGGAAGCATCTACTAACCTTTTCGCAATAACAAGCGTCTGGTCGAAATGAAACACCGAGGGTGGTCACTCCAATTATAAATGTAGAGGGTATAATAACTGTTCATGTTGTTAGTGATATTTGTATTAGTGATGACGTTGTTACGTTTAATTGTTACGAGAGCGTTCCCGTTTATTAACCCTAGATGGCCAGCGTGGCCTATTACAATAAAAGTATTTTTTTTTTTTTCTGGAAATGATGTCTTTTATTGTATGCGAGTTAATTTTTATTATTGTTTAGTAACAATAAATTGTTTAATTCAACTTATAAATGTAATTTTCATTATGGGGTTACGTAGACCCGACTCTAATCGCTATGTGTGCGCTCCCACACTGGCTTTCTAGGGTTAAAATATTAGTCATCGCCATATACCTATATGAACATATAAAATGATGGACGTGAAAGTCCCATAAAACTATTTAACCTAGAATAATGGGAAATTAACAATAACGTTTATTAATGATAATGTTAAAATGGAATTTCACAATTATAATGATTTTTACTGGTTATTTTAAAACGAGGGGTTATTTTTGGAGGGGGTTAAGATGTAATTTGTGATTTAAAATTGATCAATAGCTCTCTTCACGTATTAAAATTATGAATTCACACTAGCTCTCCCCTGATATTATTACTGTTCTAATTAAACTAAACTGATAAAAAGTGATAATCGTCGTCATTTTAAAATTCTTTTCTTCGTTCAAAATGTGTTCGCCATGCAACCTGCGTTCTTCTGAGTCCTTTCTCGGCTATGGCTACCTTGCCTATAATTCACAAATCACTTAAATTTGGTGGAAAAGAGTTCAGATAACGTAAATTTAACGAAAAAAATAAATAAATTAAAGTCTTTTCACGACAATAGGAACTAACATTATTTAACAAAACAGGTAATAAAAAGTAATTTAACATTTATTTAAGGCTCAATTTGTGTTTATTTAATAAAACCATTATGAAGCAAGAACGAAAAAAACATAAAATTGTCGAATAAAGTCACCACAACTCCGAATAGTGTAATGAAAGAACGCTTTCTCTATTGCTTGGTCGATGTCGCGATGTTTACACACACACACACACACACACACACACACACACACACACACATATATATACAGTATGTATATATATATATATATATATATATTATATATATATATATATAATAGGGCGTCCCAAAAAAATGTATACACACTTTAACAGCTGATAGCTCAATTGATGTTTCTTTCTTTCCAAGTTAAACCCATTAGAATTAATAATGGCAGTCAGACTAAGCTTTAAACAAAGGAAATTCATTCTAAAATGCTACTGGAAGTGTGAAAACGCAGTTGAAGTGCAAAGACAGTTTAGGAGGGAGTTTCAAACAGATCCACCAACGCGACTTACCATCACTCGAATTAGAGATAAGTTTGAAGCCGATGGAACTGTTCAGAATGTCCACAAGAAGCGTTCCGGAAGACCACGGACATCGACAAGCCCCACAAAGCAAGAAAGAGTACTGGAAACGTATCACCAAAGTCCAAGAAAATCTGTGCGGCAAGCGAGTCGTGAGGTAGGAATTTCAGAATCGTCTGTCCAACGCATTTTGAAGCGCTGTCAATGGAAAAGTTACATTCCAAGATTAGTCCATGCTATTAATGAAGATGATGATCCGGACCGAAGAGTGGAGTATTGCGAGTGGTACTTGGCACGATGTGGTGTGGATTGGACGAAGGGGTTTCGTAGAATACCCTCCGCGTTCACCAGACCTCACACCACTAGACTTTTTTTTATGGGGATACTTAAAAGACAAAGTCTACGCTATAAACCTGCAACAGTCGCTGAATTGAGAGCAGCCATTGAACGAGAATGCACACAAATACCAAACGAATGTTTCGTGATGTTTGCGATTCCATTGCTTCGCGTTATCAGCAGTGCCTGGACCAGAACGGACGTCAGTTTGACAACAGGCGTTGACAAAACAATTAAATAATGTCTGTATATTCTATTACATTTTGAAAATGAATGTATTTTAATAACACTGCCTTTATAATTATTTAAAGTGTGTATACATTGTTTTGGGACGCCCTGTATATATATATATATATATATTATATATATATATTATATAGGCGTACGATTTATTCACGTTTTATGCAGCATATGGGACGGTCCGTAAGAACTGGTCAGTTATTGAATAAACCGGACCCTTCTCCCATTTTGGACCACGTCATGAAGGGCAATTTTGCAGTTTCTATGAAAAATTTGGAGATCCTGAAAACAGCGAGTGGAAAGCTTGAATCATTTTTTCATTTAAAAATTTCAAACCTACATTAAATGATCAATTTTCTTTTCTTAAAGCTGAATATTTTTTAATGTTTTAATTGTATTTTAATTTATTTTAATAGTTTTAGCACTAATGATGAGACTTGTTATCTCTAAACGTTTGAAGTTTGCAAACAGAATATAAAGAGAAAATGTTGAAAAGGGTGTTGGGTTTGTTTCTGATTATTTTGTTTACGTTTGAAGATTTCTTCAATCCATTCGGTTGTTGACTATAATATATATATATATACACATATCACACACACACACACACACACACACATATATATATATATATATATATATATACTCGTATATATGCTCACGGTGAGCATGTTAAAGCTAAGCAGTAAGATAAAAATTCTAGTATAAAATTACGTTTCAGGAAATCAAACAAATTCAGCTTGATTGAAAACGCTCTGTTCCCCCCTCCCCCAAAATGAAAGAATTCAGAAAAAATGAATTAACAATCAAACGCTTAACCTTTTCCCTAGAGGGTGTTGCCTAAAAAGTAACTTATATAATATATTACGCCTTCTATATAATTATTGGGGGCGTCATTCGATTATTTCGCATGATCCCGTTTTGGAATTCCTGGCATGCATAGCCTTCCTGGCTATTACCCGGTTAGGTTAGATAGTTGAAGACTACAAGTTCAATTCATTTTTTATATGGGAACGTTAAGACAACAATATTTCAGATTCCAATTTTGGTATGATCGGTGATGATCAGTGTTCTCAGCAAGAGGATCATTATATTCTTGACCTTCTTTTAAATTAAAGGTTCCTGATATTTACCCACGTATTCTGTTTGCTTTGTTTATTGTTATCTTATTTTGGGTGTCAAATTTCGCATCGTCGGTCATTACAAGTCCAAATCTTTTGCTTTTGGAGATTCTCTGAATTTTCTGAATTGCAGTGGTAGTTAACCTTTTTTCGTACTGTTACCCCTTAAGCTAGCCAACAAAACCGTAATTACCCCCCAATCCCTTTATAAATGGCAAACATGAGAAAATGAAAATTAGGAAAGACCAACAAAATTTTAATGAAACCATAACTCAACTTTTTTTTAGACAGTGGCACCAGCTCGTTAGACCCCCGAAAAAGGCTGAATTACCCCCAGGTCAAATACAACTGATTTAGGGCATAGTAGTCCATAGGTTTTATACCTCATTTCTCCCGTATCTTAAGAGCTGAAAATTCTCGATGTTAAATTTCATGTTGTTGTCTTCTGACCACCCGTTTGTGTCCATTTGTAAGAATCCTATATTAGGGCTGGGCATCCGGGATCCCGGAGGAAGTAAAGTAGACAGCTCATTTCTCTGGATTTCGATCCTGGGATTTCCCCGTATTCTATTTTCAAGGGAGACTTTTAAATACAGTTTTATTATGAAGTATATTTATTTCATGCAAAGGCTTTCCACAATTGAAGTTTTCGTTCACCTTTTTTTTTAAACTTTGAAAACCGTTTTCGCTCGAGTATAGG
>JAJOZX010005985.1:100000-122500 GCA_023014485.1 Bathynomus jamesi
GCCTAACTTTGAGAAGTTGGTCTTTCTGAAGGGCAACCAGCACATTGTGTCATAGTCTTTATAAATGTGCCTAAAATTTAATTTTACCTTTCAGTTCCCGCCATAATAATTCTCTGGTAAATTAAAATTTAGTTAATGGTTAGTGGTTACAAGGGTTTCAAAACATGTAATCAGTACATTTTTTATAAAAATAAAAAAAAAAGTTATTAAGCAAAAAAGGTGCAAAACTTGATAAAAAATACAGTTAAATACCTTTATTGTTGGATTTTGCATAAATAAACATTTTCTATGGGTTTTTAAAGCTTTTTTCCTTGATTTTTTTAAAATGTTAGTAAAGAAATAGTAGTTATCGTTAACGGATTATCGTTAACTTCCGTTAAATTGTGTAGTAAAATTATCGGATTATCGTTATCGGAGTTAAAAATTGGGGTTAACGGATTATCGTTATCGAAGTTAACTTTTTGGTTTAACGGTGCCCACCACTGTATATAGTATATATTTTTTTTATCTGAGGATTAGGGTTAATGTGTGATTGAGTGGCTGGGCGGTTGGGTGGTCCGATGGTTGCTTGATTGTGTTGAATGATAAAAGTATCGTAGCATAAAAGTAAATTATTGCATGAATGTTTTTTTTTTGTTCTTGAGATCGAGTGTTGTATTTATTTTAATCTGCAAGCGTTAATTGTGTAAATCCAAGGTATGTTCAAACTTAACTATGATATGATAATTATATTGTAATTAATTTTTAGTCATAAAGTTTTGCTTGAAATATTTGATATATTTATGTTAAAGTTTTCTTAACTTAGGAAAGTAAGTTAATATTTTGATTTATAGGATTGTGTTAAATTTAAGTGAATATTAAAACCCAAGTAAAACTATAGTAAAGGAGACCGTTTGAAGTACAAATTTTATATTTTATTACGTCAATCTTGAAAGTAACATTTGCATTTCATTTTGCTTTTTTTAAATAACTTGAATCAACAATTGTTATAGGTACCGGCCAAAGCCCTAGAGTTTTGTGAAGTGGCTCATATTTGAAACCTCTTTAGAAAAGGTGTTCCAGAAGTCATCACCCCATCTGAAGTAGCTGTAACCTTAATTTAATTATTGTTTTTTTTAATATTTTTCCAGATTGTAGAAGATCAACCCCAATAATGTGAAGATGGAACACTACACACTACAACATAATTCTAACATAATTCTAAAAAAAAAAATTATTTCACTTTCTACAGTATTTGTTGTTTTATTGGTTCAAAAGTTATAAGCAAAACAAATGGGGTGATGACTTTTGGAACACCCTATATAAGGGCAAGGCGTTTCATTATACGTAATAGCCATTACTGTTTGTATTATAAACTTGTGGAAATATGAGTTAAAGTACATTTGTAGCCTTATACTTAATGGAATTTATTCTACAAGCTTCAAGGCCGTCGCGCATCGAAAGCCACGCCAGCCACGCGTGGCGTGGCTAGCGTGGCTTTCGGTGTGCGGCGGCAGTCTTCAGAACTGGGTTTTGAGTCTTGACTCCTTGTTGGTGTACAACAGTCTCCTGAATCAATTGGAACTTGTAAATTTTATTGTGTGGTGTTCACAACCTTCTGTATATGTACTGTCTGCAAATTAGGTTACTTGGTTTTCCTATTTTCGTAATTTAGGTCCATGCTTAGGTTTCTCTTAATTAATTTGGTCGTTAAGGAATAAATTGGTTATTATCTATAGTTGGTTATTCACCTTTTGATTTTCTTAGTTTGTTCTTTTTAAAAAGACGTAAAAGCTTAGTGTAAATCGGTTAAAATAATCAGTAAGGACCTCCAACTGTACGAACCCAAAGTAAACGAGAAATTCTAACAGTACGTGTTTGTGTCTGTGTATGAAGGCAGTAATCAGATGTATGATAATAACAAGAGGAAACGCCATAATCGATATTAATTTCACTCCCAAAAGCTTTAATTATATTTTTAACGTTTGCAAATAAAGTGGGTACTTTTCCGTTATACCCCAACAATTTCTTTCCCGGTTAGGTCAATTGTACCTTGACAATTGGTTAGATTAAGTCGTGATATTTTCGTTAAAATATTCGTTAATATTTCGTTAAAATATTCGTTAGTTTTAACGAAAATATCACGACTTAACTTAACCAATTGTCAAGGGCGTACAGTTGACCTAACCGGGAAAGAAGAAATTGCTACAACCGAGAAAGAAGAAATTGCGGAGGTATACCGGAAAAGTACCATAAAGTGAAACGGGATTAGATGTTATAATTTCATGATTTGCCAAAGGGAAAATTATAAATACTTAATGTTTCGGAAAAAAACAAAAAAAAGGGACTCTTTATACAAGAAATTTGATAAATGAATATTCATTACCTTGTTTTCACTTTACAAATGAATTATAAATATTGTTGATTTATTTTAACTCAAATTGTATTAAGTTTTATCTCATTTTAAGTACTTAAATTGACTACATCAAGTAGTTATAATTACTCCATTAAGTAGTTAAATTTAGTATACCATTTTTGAAATAATTCTAAATATAGAGTAAAAAAAAAAGAAATATATATATTATTTTCAAATTCATAAAAGTAGGAAGCTTAACCACTTAATGGGTTCAGTTTACCTGCCTCAATTTGCGTTAAAATAGCTCAATAGATTTCAGAGTGTAATAATCTCGTCTCGACCCCTTTAAAGAGCTTTTCCTCGGTACGTAGAGGGCAAATCTTTACAAAACTCTTATTGTTAATTCCCAGATGGCACTACTTAAAAAAAACAACAACTTGAAATAGGAAAGGAGAAACTATTTTGTAAAACATGTTTATTTTTACTGTACTGTAAGTACAGAAATAGAAATTGCGTATATATGCGTATTAGACCAAATTATGTGAAATTTCTGTACTCGCTAAAAATTGTATTAATTTTCTTGTTACGTTTCTTACTAAATTTTGGCTGAAACCAGATTTTTTTTTTTTAATTATATACAGGGTGGTCCAAAAGTTAGAGCGGCTTTGTACTAACGTTGCTTATAGCGTAGCAGACCTAGAAGTTTAAACTTGTCGACGGATAAGATTAAATTCATGCAGGAACTCTCTAAAAGTTAATAATAGGGACAGGATTTTGTTTTATTTAAAAAATAAATAAAATGATCAATAAATTCCCAATAGTTTTTTATGCCATTAATAAGTGGTTTTATTAAATAGAAATTGTAAATAAATCTATAAATAATAGTCAAACATGGGACTAGTTGGTGTAGCGTATTGAACATCGGTTGGAAGTAGAGGCTATTTTGTCACTAAAATTCAGTGAAATATGAACCTTACAATAAACAGATTTAAGCGTGGTGGATATTCGTTCCAAGTCGCAACTTGGTAAGGCTTATTTAGATATTTAACTATCTCGGCGATTAATTATTAGCCGAAATCCACATTGGGCTCCAAATAAATCTAACCTAACCTTACCTAACGTAACTTACAAAAAACACGTGGTTGTATGCTCTCTTGGACAATTAATTTGGAGCCCAATATGGATTTCGGCTACTATAATGAATCGCCCAAATATTGAAGTATACGCAACACGAACTAGTCCCATGTTCAGTATGAGAAAGCAAAAATTCTAAGGTGATTACTCTAACCTAACTTACAAAAGAAAACACTTGTATGTGGTTGTATGTTCTATTGAAAGTCTAATAAGCAATTTATTTTTTTTAAATAAAACAAAAAAATTGTCCTATGTTTAACCTCAGTTCTCTCTCTCTCTCTCTCTCTCTCTCTCTCTCTCTCTCTCTCTCTCTCTCTCTCTCTCTCTCTCTGTATAATATATATATATTCGTCCTCTGTATAAAATTTTAAAGTTATTCACTGATATTAAAGTTAGTGTAGAGTGTTTTGTAGAGGGTGACTAATTTGACTTAATTTGATCTGTGACTTGAAAAGCCTTTATAAACTCTTATAATTCTCGTAAGAAACATTAAGCAGACATTTATATATAAAAACCTCGTTTTAAGGACATTTTTAGGATATAACTCTTTCAATAAGTTAGAATTTACTTTAGCATTTATTGCATCCCATCACGGAGGAAATTTCTTGGAATGGACCTACCCCTATCGAATTGACAAGACCATAACATCGAAATTCTATAAAACTAACAACCTAACCTAACCTAGTGTAACCGAACCTATGTTCACCTCCGCTACCCTAACCTAACTTAATCTAACCCACAATCATAGGCGGATCCAGAGGGGGATCTAGGGGGCTTGATTGAAGTAACGAGGCTTAATTTGGAGGCCCCATACATCCTGGTTAAACAAAATTGGATAAAACGTTTGAATGCTTATGTCCACGTTGCTTCAATTAAGCCCCGTTGCTTCAATTAAGCCCACTTGGCCCCGCCTCTGGATCCGCCCATGCCCACAATATACGTGTCGGTAGAATGTCAAATTGATTAAATGTCGTAATCCTGCTTTGAACACCGAAATACATGCATGGTTAAATATCTGCCAACCAGTCCATAAGCTCACTCTAACCATGCAGTGATTTACACTAACCGTAATTATGGTAACAAATGAAATAGTGTAATCCTGTCATGGTTGGATTAACCATTAGGAATCAAATATCAATAAAGGGTGGAAGGACAAGAAGGACACGCCATAACGGATATTAATTTCTCTCCAATAGCTTCTTCATCAATGTTCAGATGTTATAATTTACTCGGTGTTTAAATGTTTAAATAGTTTTACACCAAACTGTGTTGTATGTATGCATGTATGTGTAAGTACGTGTGTAAGTAAACATGTATGTACGTAAGTATGCATGCATGTACGTGGTTTTTTTATTGCGTTATGGTATGTGCGTATGTCTTTGCAGTGATTTGCTTATCTTTTTATGCGTATAGTTACACTTTGATGAATCTATCGAATGACGCGATCAAACGCGATTTTGACACTTTGGTATTTTACTGTTTGGATCGTTTCGGTTTGACGGCTGGAGGAACCCACCCACCCCAAAACCAGCTTTTTTTAGTTAGTTAATGTTTATTACATTTCAAAATAATACATTTTAGTTTAGAGAAATAAAAAATAGTATCAAAAAAATAGATTTGAAAGTGGAAAAAATAAAAATAAGATATTACTAGCAGAAGCCCGTGGTTAAAATACAACGCTTAAACAAACAAAAGTAGGCAACCTACGGGAAAATTATTGAATGCCCAGTTAGGTTAACTGAATGCCTGGTTAGGTCAGCTGTACGTCCTTGACGATTGGTTAGGTTATGTCGTGATATTTTCGTTAGTTTTGACAGTAAACTAACGAAAATATCACGACTTAACCTAACCAATCGTCAAGTGCGTACAGTTCACCTAACCGGACATTCAATTAACCTAACCAGTCGGTAGAGTCTAAACTCTAGAGTTTAACGGTCCCGTAGCCATGACTTGGCACGGAACTCCAAAACCAGCGTGACTATCGAGTAGCCTACAGGCTGCGGAACCGTTGCGACGGTTCTGGAGCCACTTCAAAATTATCTTTTATATATATAAAGCTGAAATCGGATAATGTTTGTTTGTTTGTGCATGTGCTCATTCCGGGAAATATTATTAAATTCCGGGAAATCTTCTATAAATAAAATACTTTGCGCGGTTTTAAGTGGAGTTGAGCGGAGTATCTCCTTCGCTCAGTCGCCTGTTATGATTGGTTGGCTCACGTAAAGTGGGTGGAGCTAATGTCTCGCTCAGTCGCCCGTTAAGGTCGGATCAATCAAGAAGAGCTGCGTTAAAGATTACGAAGTGATCACAAGCCATACCCGTAGGGTAGGGAACCGAAGGTGCGGCTTGTATTATTAAAAAAATAAAATTGCCTGCCCTCATTTAAGTGTTTTTATTTTTCCACTTTCAACTCTATTTTCTTGATACTATTTTTAATAGTATTATTATTTAATAGTATTAAATAGTATTATTTAAATGTATTAGTCCAAAATTTAATAAATATTAACTAAATATAAAAGCTTTTTTGTTTTTTGTTTTTTCCCGCCGGCAGTCAAACCGAAAAGTTCCTACTGTTTCAGTATTTTGGTATTTTACTGTTTTGGTATTGTGCTATTTTACTGTTTTAGTACTTTGGTATTGTGTTATTTTACTGTTGTGATATATTTTTGCGGTTTTCCTATTCTGGGTTTGGTAATTTTTTATTTTAGTTTTCTGTTACTATTATATACGACACCCGAAAGAAGAATTAGTGACTAAGTACCAATCAACCTACCGAAAAATTCAGAAGTCTATATGAGGCCTCCTAGGAAGAAGCGGCCAAATGACAAAAGTAAAAGATGCCCCCCCCCCAACAACAACAACAAAAAAACGCTTTTTGAAGATATTTCGTCAACAAAATATCTTCAAAAGTTAGGCTACTTTCAAACTGCGTTTTCTGGGCATCTTTTACTTTTGGCGCTTAGCCACTTCTTCCTACGAGAGCCTCATATAGACACTATTTTTCTCTGTATGTAAGTACAATCGATCCTGCAAAGATTGCTTGGAAATAAGAACAGTGTATTTTCATACTGGAATTTAGAAGCGGACAATAAATTTGACAAAGGGACACTATTGTATACAATGACTTTGAGAGAAAATAACTTTCAACACGTATATTTCATACAAGCTTTGTGTAGTTGGCAATCTGTTGGTTTTCATACGAGACATCAAAGGTATACAGGAATGCACTTTGCTTGAAATATTTGGTTACTGTGCGGAATGATAGATATTACTATATGAGAATTTATACTGTATACGTAATATATATACTGCGTGGTAATACCGGGTGTCCCATTCGAAATTAAACAACTTGAAACCTTATACTTTTTTATTGAATGATGCAAACAATGTAATATTCACATAGTAAATAGTCAATGTCATAAAGTTTCATATGATATATGTGAATTATAACATTTAGATACATTAGATACATTGTGCATAGCATAATGTTTCCTGTTGTTAGATCTTCACGTTATATGCTGAACAATTTGAAGCTTATATGGATAGAGCTGCAGCCGCTTGCGCACGACTCTATACGCAGTTGAACGAGGATCTGCAGTTCGACACTGGCACGACGGATGGACTTTCTCGGGCTACTGCCAAAGGCGCCGCGTATTCGTTCAACATCTTCTTCCGATCTTGTTCGCCCTCCAGAGTGTCCCTTTAGAAACACTGCAGTCTCCTCAAATTTCTGGTCCATGCATATAGGTCTCTTCTGGTGGGTGGTTCCTCGTGAAAGGTTTGTACGGAATCGCCGTTGCACCAGAGTAGGGGACTTCAACTCAGCCATCCATAACACACATTTCGCTTTTTCTTGTGGAGTAAACATATTCAATCTGAAAACATTATGACAAAAACTTATGCATATGGTGTAGTAACTGGCAGTTTCAACATTCTCACATTAATATTTTAAAAATTACAAAGTTTCAAAGTTGTTTCATTTCGAATGAGACACCTGGTGTATATATATATATATATATACTATGTTGCAAAGAAAGTGGCCATTTTTTTAACCGGACCAACAAAACCACAATTCTAAGGATAACTGAGTGAGAGGTAGTTTATTTAAATCGAATGGGTAGTCTTTTTACAAATTCATCTTGAACAAGAGTTAAAAAATGAAGATGACATTACGAAAATAGAAAAAATTGCTAGTCATATTACTGAACAGTCAAATCGTAATAACAGAAGTACGCTTAAGTTTAGACGGCATTGCCGTTACGTCAATCAGTTTTGATTTGGCAGCGAGCGAAGGAAGTATGTTAATTCTGTTATGGGAGTTGTTATGACACGTTGAATCTTCAAGCGAACTTATTTGCAGCCGAAAAGATAATCCCCCGTTGAAGTTTGAATATACGGAGAATTGCTAATCGGTACTAAAAATGTTCAGGGCATCAAATTGCGAAGAAAGATGTTGGTCTAAATATACTTGGGCGATTCCAAGTGCATTTTGCCGTTTTAGATAAAATAACGACGTGGCTCTCATTTGGTTTACAGATGAAAAAGGTTCCACTATTAAACTATTAGTGTCCCTCCTCCTGTTCTCAAGAACTGTACTTCTGTGTTGACACCCTGCCTAGGCAAACTTTGGTCTTTGTATTTCATCTAGTACTTTTCCTTCCTTCCGGGAAATTCGCTTTCATACAGCGTGTCCCAAAGAAGGGTGACCGTTTCCAACCCTCCAACTATCGTCCAGTTGCTTTGATTTCTTGATTTTCTAAAGTTTTTGAATCTACTCTTAATAGAAAGATTCATAAACATCTCTCTTCTCACATTTTTCTTTCAGATCGTCAGTATAGGTTCCGCAAGGGACGCTCTACTGGCGATCTTCTTGCATATCTCTCTGACTCTTGGTCATCCTCTTTTCGGGATTTCGGTGAAACCTTTTCTATTGCGCATATCAAAACTTTTGATAGATTTTGGCACAAATCTTTAATTTCCAAACTGCCCTCCTTCGGTTTCTATTCTTCTGTCTGTGCCTTCATCTCGAATTTACATTTTGGCCGATCTATTGCTGCGTTGTATGATAGATTGCCACTGTTCTTTTTCTAAAGCTATTAATAGTGGTGTTCCACGGGGCTCTGTTCTGTCACCCACTCTTTTTTCTTTTACTTATCAATGATCTATTAATTCGCATTTCCTATTGAATCTACTCCTTTGCCGATGATTCCACTCTTCACTTCTCCACCCGCTTCACAAACCGTCCCTCTCAACAGTCACTACATGATTCGCGTAAGACGGCTATGATGCACCTGACCTCTGATCTTTCTACTCTTTCTAAATGGGGTAGAGAAAACCTTGTTGCTTTCAATGCCTCAAAAACTCGGTTCTTTCATCTGTCTACTCGTCAAAATCTTCGACACGACTATCCCCTTACCTTCAACAATACACAACTCACTCGTTCCTCTTCTTTTAACATTCTTGGTGTTTCCTTTTCTCGTGATCTTTCCTGGAAATATCACATATATTCTCTTTTCAAAACAGCTTCTAAGAGGTTAAGTGTGTTGTACCGGCTCTGTAGTTTCTTCGGAAAACCATTTTCACGATTATTCGCCAGTGGCGCACGAGGTTAAACTGTTCATTGATGATAATGGACACATTGAACACTTACTGTATTAATGTTTTATTCAGTTTGATTTTGTTCAGCTAAGTCTCCAATTACCCTACTTGTCAACTTTATTTTTTAATAAGTATTGTTCAAGTTCAATTTGTAAAGAGACAACTCATTCGATTTAAATAAACTACCTCTCATTTCAAGGACAATATAAAGGGTTTAATATAATTCCTGTTTCATTAAGTTATCAATGGAATTGTGGTTTTGTTGGCCTGATGAAAAAGGTGGCCACTTTTTGGGGGACAGTATGTAAGTGTATGCATGTGTATGTGTGTATGTATCGGTGGAGGAGATTGTAGATAATCGACCATGGAACTACTCCGAGGGTGGATATTAGGCAGAAGACGGAGTGCTGGAATTCCCGTTTCTCCTGTCACTGTTCGCTTGAGCTGATCTTTTTCCGTGTCTCATCTACCCTGTAAGCAGTCCAGCATGTTCTCAAACACACACTTCTCACTTTATTCTTCACTACACATGCATACATTTTACACACTACACAATCTTTCCAAAATTTAAAAAAAAATAGCATCGTAAACCTCGGAGACCTTGATTTTGGCTCTTTTCTCCTTATATAGAGGGACATTTTTACGGGCACCCTCTTTCCTGCATATATGTATGTATGTATGTATGTATATTTCCCTAAAACTACTACCGTTTCAATTCATGCATTTTGAGACACGTAGCAACATATTACGAGTATTTGAGCTGCATTACAGCTGTCGTTACAGACCAAGTCAAAGCAGCGCGCATTTCGTCTGTTAATGGGAATAAATGGCCTTTCCTCGACATGTTTTGAATTTTTAAAAAATAAACCACAATTTTAGATATTTTTAACCATAGTATTTCGTCTGAACGATTTATTTATTTTGTTTTTTTTAAGAAAGATCTTTATTTATTTTAGTTATATACTGGACTGGACGAAAAAGAAAGGTCTGAAACAAAACAAACGGTAAACTGCTACCTCGTTTACAACACACAACACACACACACACACACACAGAAATGCAGGTCCTATATACCAGAATCAAAGGATCCAACAGCAAAATTATTGCCACAGTCGAGTTTATGCACATACGCAACCTGTGTTTAAATTGCGAACAGGACCTGTCTTACCTCGAAAGAGTTCGTAGATCGTGAAGTATGCCTCGTATAAAGTTCATGCCCCTAACGTATCACCATGTATCCCTGCTCACGTGATTGACGTGATTGCACATTTAGAATGCGTCCAAAATGAGTGAAAGACTAATGCTCAAAATCTTGCTTATGCAAACTGGAGTCAGATAGCAACATGACTGTGGATTTTCGTCAGACAAATAAAGAAGAAGCTGAAACTCGATGAACCATCATGGACATGAGTACGCAACGACAGAACAGACACACAAACCCAAAAGGAAGGTCCAATCCACTGATGAGACGTGTAGATGTTGTAGTCCAGTACTGCTATTTCAGTATCCTCGATACAGTTTTCACAGCCTTTTTCGTATTTATGTAACTGTGTTTCCGTTAGGCATATGATATCTATACTGGTTTCCAGAGCTAAATTTTGCAAGTATTGTAATTTGCAGTCTGCATGGTCAGCATACAGGCCTTGTATATTTGTGTATAATAAATTTATAGGGTTTCTAATCTTCGTGCTAGGTTTTCCTAGATAATGGTTGTTTCCTGGTCGGTGTTGTCGGTTACTGTTTGGTGTTATTGGTTGTGCCACTGCATTTGGGAGTACTATGGCTGCAGCCCTTGATACCATTGTGGATGTTGTACCATCGTGAGTGGTGTTGAATGGGAGGGTGATATATGCAATTCTGGGGTGCATATATCTGCAAAAATATCTCGTTTCTCATTAGAAGGGACAATTGTGCTTCTATCATTCTCATTTCCTCTGAAAAATGTACTTTATTGCCACCGTTATTAATTCTAATTCTCCGTCTAAGGCTAATTCTGCACGTTCCTGTAGTGTGTTGTCCCTGTCGGTGTCCTGAATCCCATTTTCGTTTGTGTCGGCGTTTTCTGACGTTTCTTGGTTTTCTGTCGGTGAACATATTGCAATTGATTCTTCTATTTCAACATTCTCCATTCCCGTTTGTACTACTTTCCTATTGTTTTCCATGCACTTGACGCACACGAAGCCAAAAAAGCCTATGATTTTGTTTCTTCTATTCATCATTTTCCTGTCCTTTTTGTCTACATTTATACATTCGTAATGTTTAAATATATTGCACAGAATGCATTTTAAGCTCGTGGTCTGGTCGACTTCATTTTTGCAATCGCAGAACTGGTACGCGGCCTGCTCATTCCATTAAACACAATCTAACTCTATTCAACTCTCTGAATTTACAGCAACTCTCACATATTTTCGTATTTTTTGCATTTTTTTTCCTTTCTTTCGTCTATTTCCTTTCTGATTCTCGAATTTCGTCTGGGAAATCTCAACCTTCTCATTTAAGGTCTTCTTCCTCTTCTATCAGGGGTGTTTCTTGGGAAAATCTTATGAAAGTTGTTATTCCGTTCGAATTGTTTTCAATTGATGTTGTTGTTCTTTGTGCACGCCGTATGCCACTGGCCTTCACTTAATAAATTATTTTCGCATATTTACTAATACTTAATACAAATACTGGTATAGGATAGAGTTTACTGCTGAATTTATAAACACAAGTTATTTTTGTATTAGCGCAGAGTGGAAACAAACGTCGGTACACCACGAGGTAGAAACACTATATATATATATATATATATATATATATATATGATGCAAACCCACAAGGAAAAAGAAAAATGATTTCAAGGCCTTTCGTGTATTCAGAAGTACACCTCGTCAGGGAATGAAGGGAGAAGGCAAGATGACCAGAATATATACAGCGGGACGGAAAAACAAAAAGATTAGCACATGATTAACAAGATTAATGAGAGGCAAAAGGAATTTTAACAGGGTATTGTCAATTTTATATATTCCTGCACTGTTATTGAAATTATTTTTAAAATGGATAAATGCACATTCCAGAATATTCCTTTCATTTATATCTCTGTTTTTAACGAGCGCTTTAGAACTATCCCACTTGATACTATGATTACATCTTATATACATATGGTTAAACAATGCATTAGGTATTATAATACTGTAAAGGAATTTGAGCGTAAAAATATCCTTAGCCTACTTTACCAAGGGTGGCGACCCCGTCGTGGCCCCGCCTCAGGAGGCGCTGAGCGGACTTCGTGGGAGCAGCGCACCCTTGAGGCAGAAGCGCTTTAAGGTAAATTAAGGTAAATGTTAATTTTCAATATCTTCCGACTTTACTTAAAGCAATTGGTATCAATGTAGTCTTTAAGTATAATAATACTGTTAAATCACACCTAATAAAGAATAACCCGGATAATGTGGTTGGTTGTGTGTATTCGATCGGATGTACACAATGTAACTCAGTATATATATAGGCCAAACGGGTAAAACATTAGATATTAAGGTAAAACAGCATAAATATGCGTGTAGAACAGCAAATAATTCTAATGCATTGTTTAACCATATGTACAGATGTAATCATAGTATCAAGTAGGATAGTTCTAAAGCGCTCGTTAAAAACACAGATATAAATTAAAGGAATATTTTAGAATGTGCATTTATCCATTTTAAAAATAATTTCAATAACAGTGCATGAATGTATAAAATTGAAAATATCCTGTTAAAATTCCTTTTGCCTCTCATTAACTCTTGTTAATTATGTGCTAATCTTTTTGTTTTTTCGTCCTGCTGTATATATTCTGGTCATCTTGCCTTCTCCCTTCATCATTCCCTGACGAGGTGTACTTCTGAATACACGAAAGGCCTTGGAATCATTTTTCTTTTTCCTTGTAGGTTTGCATCCTTCATTCATTTTACTGTTTAATTGTGAAATTCATCCCATATATATATATATATATATAATCATGCGGGTTGCTTCTACAGAGCTTCAATTTAATATTTAGGAGAAATCCAATGACAAGGAGAAATGTAAATGCCATGAAAAGTCTTCTTTAATGCGCAACGTTTCGAGCAAATACGCTCATCTTCAGGCTGTATGATAACAATGTGAAATTAAAATCAATAATTGAATGAAAAACAAGACAAAGAAAATTTCTATAACCTATTCATAAAGGCAAACTTTAAAAACTGAAAAAAGAGGGTTAAATTCTAAGTTATACAGATTTACATTTAAAATTAAGAAGCTATTTTTAAATACATATAGTAAATGTGAAATTAATACACTGGAAAAATTAACAATAGTACACTGGAATAATGAAACTAACTAACCTTTCACTGCAATTTCCGAGGCTAGACTGATTTAAGCAATGGCAAAACGAGAAAACATAAGATAAGATAAGATAAGATAAGATAAGATAAGATGGTGAGGGCGATTGGGGAAGGGGGATTATAAGGAATTGGGGAAGGAGGAGGGATTATAAAAAGTTTAAAGGGACAGCTGATGAGTCAATATTTAGCGTAGGGGGTCAAAGTTTTAATGTAAAGCGATTCCAAAATTCTAAGTGAGTTGGGACAAGTATTACAACCAAGAATTTTAAAATTGTCTAAAGTGACATCAGTTTTACATTTTTACTGTGTTCCCGAATACTAGAAACTTCTTTAGTTTTTAAAATTTTACCTGTTCGGCCACTTATTCCCATATGCGAATAAAATCTAGCCCTGAGAGAGCGAACAGTGCTGCCAATGTAATTCCCAAGGAGACACCTAGGGCAGGTAAATAAATATACAACACCGCTACGCAACGAGTCAGGGGTTCGATCCTTCGCTGAGAAAAAGCTACCTAAAGACGTTTTATATATATATATATATATATATATATATATATATAGATATATATATATATATATTTGAAAATCTCAAAAATTACATCTCAATTTAAAAAACTCGTAAATATGTTTACCAAAATCAACAGCTTCATCACACTGACACGACGTAGTGACAGCTGGTAAAAGTGAATGTACAAAAGTGAATAGCTGGTTTTTATGTATTTATTACATACAGTGTGATAAAACGGATAAACGTTTGAAGTTTTATGAATGTTAAATATTTGGTAACAAAACAACTAAACTTTGTAAAGTTTTATTGGCGATAAATGATAATTTAACCCTGGATTACCCATATAGGCACTCGGTACGCGTCTAGTACGACTCATCGCCGCCAACTCATCGCCGCCAACTCATCGCCGCCAACTCAACTCCGAATGCACCGTTGCCAAATAATGTTTTGATAATTTATTAATCTTTCTTTAGTGCGATGATAGGTACTGAACGAAATTAAAAACACTTGCAACAACCATTGAAAACATAACTAATTATATTTATATATTTTATTTATATAATATAACCCAACCTAACCCAACCTAACCTAACCTAACCCAACCCAACCCAACCCAACCTAACCTAACCTAACCTAACCCAACCTAACCCAACCCAACCCAACCTAACTTAACCTAACCCAACCTAACCCAACCTAACCTAACTAACCTAACCTAACCTTCACCAATTAACATTATAGATGCCTTATACAAAATACAGAAGAGTCGAGATATGTATCTCGAACAACTTGTAGGAGGTCATGCTCCACCTTCAAAGTTAAAAAAATATCGTGATGCTGATGACCGTATATTAAAACTAGTTTTAAGCTTTGAGCAACGATCATCATTAGAATATTTACGTGGGATTGCCTACAATTACCACTAATTAAAATCTGAACCTTTAATCTTTTTTTAACGTAGTAGAATAAAGAGTTTCTAACGATTTTTAATTTTTTAAAGCTCTAACCTTCAAAAATAAATTTAATTTATTTTTTGAAAAAATGGAGTTGAGTTGGCGGCGATGAGTTCGCTGGAGTTGAGTCGGCGGAGTTGAGTTGGCGGCGATGAGTTGGCGGCGATGAGTTGGCGGTGATGGATCGTCCCATCCCGCTCGGTACCCTTGATTTTTTGGTAGTTTGTCATAATTACACAAATTATTATTATTATTATTATTATTATTATTAATGTTGAATAAATTTTTAAATAAAATGAAGATGGGTAATCTTGGTTTAAAGAGGGTCTAAGAACATGAATTTCTAAAGATTCTAAAATTTCAATATCTATTTCGAACGTATAGTTAGCAAGCATTGTGAAGTTATCAGTTAGTATTGGATGAGAAAACTGTACTGATATGATTACGTATGGCAAAATATTTCAGTTTGGACAATGGTTGGTTGGTTTTATTTTTGATCTACCCTTTGTTTCAATATTGTACGATCGTCCTTCCCACAGCTGGACTTGTAGTCAGCGCATAAATATAAACAAAGAGAGATCTGATGTGGTTTGGCTGTTGGTGTTCTTTAATTCGTAAAATGTTATTCATAAACATGGCCTCAATGGGTATACATTTAAGGTTACATTGGTGGAAAGAATTAGTAAGTAATATTTTCAATGCGGTAATAAGTTTCGGAGTTGATGATCCCAAGTAAGGTAGCTTCAAATAAAAGTCTAATTTGGAGACAGATCTTACAAATAGTTTAGGTTGATACAAGTACGGTAGGAACTTTCTGTATTTACAGTTCTGTCGAACTCGTAGGACGGTAGAAATTTCTTGGGGACTCTATTTCTTGATGAAAGGTCATCCAATTTGAGCGCAAAAGGAAAGCACGAGACTCTCTTGTTTTAATACTGGAAAGTTTAAATTAAATTGACATCGAACTAAAATAAGAGAGTCGTCGAAGTCTTTCTAAATACAGCGTTTTCTCATCCCGTACTTGTTGATAACTTCACCATACAGCGTTTTCTCATCCAGTACTTGTTGATAACTTCACCATACAGCGTTTTCTCATCCAGTACTTGTTGATAACTTCACCACACTTGCTAACGATTCATTTGAAATGAATCTTAAAATTTAGAATTTTTATATATTTCTTTCCTTAAACTCTCGTCAAATGATGATTTTATCGTCACTAAAATTTTACAGAGTTTATACCCGTTTTGTCACAGGGAACCACATTAAATACTAGGGGCGGTCAAAAATTTATGTAAACAAGGTATACAATAATATGACAGGGTTATTTTCTTAAGTGCATCATGAAAGTGTACCTTTGGATAGTAGCCGGGGTTAATTTCAATAACGTAACATTATTTGTTGTTTCAGGTTGAGAGCTTGAAGTTTGGCATCCGAGAAAATTATGGAGTTTCACAAACTTGACCAGCAGAGTATCATAAAGTTTTAATTCTTTGCATTAGACTGTGTTGAGCACGTCTTGTTACCTCCGGGAAGCTCGGGACATTGCGGGTAGAAAACATTTGCGAAGCTGAGCATCTCGGGGGTAATTTATGTAAGAGTCTAAAAGACCTGTTGTACAGCAAATTTAGAGTTCTGCCAGAACCTTTTTTATAATTCACCCACAGTTGCTGTCCGTATATATTACTGCAGAAAGTACGAAAGAGAGTGTCTTTAGCTTCACTTGTACAGAATCGAAGGTTCCTCATGGTCATATTTGCTTTAGCACACAGGCTTCGAGATTGTTTCCTTATATCCGAGTCATCACTCAAGGAGCTGGTAATAGTTTGACCCAAATACTTAAACTCTTGTACTTCCTCAATTACTTCACCATTCATTTTAAACCTTATATCAGCTGGCTGATTACAGCTTTTAGGATGAAATTGCATAACCTTAGTTTTTGTAACATTAAAAAGAATATCATGTTTCGGCAAATACACTTCGCAGACTTTTAGTAGCCGATCCAGCCCTTTAACAGAGGGACTTATTAACACCATATCATCGGCATAAACTAAGTTATTTATCCTTGTGTTATCTATACAACATCCCACTGCTGCCTCATTAACCCTTTACCGTCCGAATTTTTTGTAGGGTTAAGTAATGAGAACGATTATTTGATAGGTTACAAATTCGTCCGTTTGGGCAGTAAAGGGTTAAGTGAAGCAATTAATCCGTCGATATACACATTAAACAGCATAGGGGAGAGCAAGGAGCCTTGTCTAACCCCGCAAGAGGAGCCAAAACACTCAGATAGTACATTGACCCACCTAACAGTGAAAGATTGGTGGGAATACCAAAATTTCAATAAATTTAATATGTACAGGGGAACTTACCTTCCTGTCTTTTAGTTTTGCAAATAAAATATTGCAGTTCACCCTAAAGCACGGACATGAGAGTCTTGAGGATGACCCCAGATCAGGACAGCCTTCAGATGCCACTGACTAGGGAACTGTGGCCCAAGTCGAGAACTTGATTATAGCAGATCGGGGCATCAAGGTCGATGAGATTAGCATACTTGAAATTTCACAGGGAAGTGTTGTGACCATTATCTATGAGCATTTAGGTATGTCTAAGCAAGATATTTAGGTATGTCTCGGCAAGATGGGTCTCCGAAACCTTAGCGCTCAGGATCGGTATCAAAGAGTGCCTCAAGTCAAGAAGCTCGTGTTGCACAAGCTGGAATTCGCATCTGTGGCTTCGAGCAACTCAACTACCACTCTAAGTTTGGGTGATTTATCAAATCTAGTGTCCTTAACAGTGTTTGAAAGTAAAGATAGAAGGGTTAAAGATAGGTAATAGATTATTTTATCAACACATTTCTGCCAAACTATATCACATGAGGTATCAATGGAAAAGTCTTCGAATACTATATCTCATGGGGTTACAGTTTACGTGTAATTATGCAGGAATTGCGTCACAATGACGTCATATCTGAACTGTGTTTAGGAAATTACTCTAAATTTTGTTTCAGACTTGATTTACTCAACGTATTTTTGTCATAAAAGTATTTGTTTGACTTTTATTAATTGTTCATTGTAATTGTTAATAGTTGTGCGTACAACTAATCCCTCCCTTTTTTTATTTCAGACTTGAGAGTGATGGTCGATGAACGTCCGTTTGCTCTGAAGGTTTCGCGGACGAAGAAGACTGGGTTAACAGTTCTACACAGATCACAGCTCATGAGAAAGCCTTTGAACATGTATGTCATTAAGTTAAAAGGAACATTACCAGTGGTTGCAGGTTGAACGGATGACAATGCTTCTATGTGAACGATATTCTTTGTTTTCATAAATATCGAAAAGCTAGAAGTTCAAAAACCGCTTTGATCAGAGGATCAAATCTTGGTAACCAAACTATAGAAGTGACCTGGTGTATTCCGATGAGGTGTCAACTGGACAGGCTGTGGAAGCAGCGTTTCGGAAGAGAAGCGGCAAGAGGAAGCAGCTATCATTTTGTATCGCTGCATTGTAGATACCTACAGAGACTCTCTGGAAATGCCATGGCCACCATCCACTAACTGTTGGGACAATTTTGAATGAGGGGACACCATCTAGGGCCAGAACCATACACACAACACTTGCGTCGTAGTACAGTACAGGTATCATCACAGGACCAACCATCCCAAAGACATAGGAATGATCTGTCTAGTACAAGCCAAAATAGTTGGAGCCACGCTTCGTGAAACACCTTGTCGAACCACAACTGACCATTGTTCAAAAAACCAAAGCTGTGGCAGAAGTCGTGAGGCAAGCATGCGTAGCGGACTTTTTATCGGTCTTCTGCCGACCCGAACTATAAGATGATCTACAGTCAGTTCCAGACTGGGCAGGTGGGTATCCGCCACTGGGAACACCACGTCGTTGAGGCAGTTCACAGTGATCTGCATAGCTCCTGTTAACTCGTCTATTACAGAGAACTGCAGAGTTTAGTATGTGTCTCAGAGAGCAACTACATTTATCCGTCAACAATACATAATTGTAACATTTGACCTTGCAATTTTGAGGGTCAGCTACCAAACTCAAGTATGGAAAACCTTACATCTTGCATATCCAGACATCCCCACCCCAGCTGGACATGGGTGGAAGGTCGATGAGTATGGGGAAACTTGAGAGTAAGTGGACTGAAAGTGACATCCTTCCAAAAGAGTTGGTACATATTCCGCCCGAGACTGCCCTCAGCACTGAAACTGACGAGGATGAGGAAAATATACAAGTGGCCAGCTTAGCGGACGTCATCTACCATGGACGTTATCACGATATTGTGCTTAAAATTATATTAAATATAAACATTATATTATATTGGCTTTATATTATCAGAACTAATTATGACGTCACGGAACTCTTTCACACAATTCTGTACCAATATACGGTATCTATAGGGAATTGAAATCCCTTTCTATTTATACCCAATTTCATATGGTTTGGTATGTTTATAAAGGTTTTATTGGGAAATGTCTATCCCTGACCCCATGTTCAGTTTTCTAGTGGAGGATAGGGAGTTATACCTCTCTCTCTCTCTCTCTCTCTCTCTCTCCTCTCTCTCTCTCTCTCTCTCTCTCTCTCTATATATAATATATATATATATATATATATATATATATATATATATTCTTTTTTGCGCAAATTTCGTTAGTTTGTATTCCAGACACCTGTAGTTATAATCAGTCCAGGTGCATGATTCTTCGGGAATAAGATGCACTCTAAGTTTGTGTTTCCTCCCCAAGGAAGCACAAATTTCCCTGTATCAGTCCGTCATATTCGTACCACCCCAGGTGTGTGTGTATATATATATATATATATATATATGAGCTATTTCACGCAGGAAAATGCAAGCGGGAGTAGCGACGTTTCGCTCCAATCACTGGAGCATTCTCAAGCTTTAATTTGGCAGCCCCAATTAACTGAAACTTTCTATTTGCAGATATCTTATATCTTTAAATACGAGTGGCACTCAGAATCAAGTGTCAAACGTATTATATGAGAACGGACTGAGAAGAATAAAATAATTTTTTAATCGCGTCGAACGTGACATATTTCGTTAAACTCGATGACAGTTTATAGCAATTAAATTTAAAGTATTTCCAAAGTCCTCGGTTTTCTTGGTAAAATAAATCATAAACAACGATAAATCAGAGTATAAAAATGGGTCTCAAGATCCTTTCCGCCATTTTTTTTTGCATGCGTGTGCGTTAACTATTTCAAGTGCCACTCGAACCTTCTGTACTTGAAGAAAAGTTTGTGTTAAAGTTTCCTCGTTTGGTGCCGGAAGACGTTTTGGCCCTCATATATAAACGCTAAGTGCTGCATGTTTTTATTTTGTATAATATATATATATATATATATATATATATATATATATATATATTCGGTGACTATCTGCGAACTTTGTTTTTTGCACGAAGCGTTAAATGAGCTTAGATTTAAATTGGTTAAGAAGATCTCTCTCTCTCTCTCTCTCTCTCTCTCTCTCTCTCTCTCTCTCTCTCTCTCTCTCTCTCTATATATATATATATTATATATATATATATATATATATATAAAACGTTCATATTACATAATAGGCTCCGTACATTACCATACATTTCACCTTTTCATCCTTAAATCCACACTCATAATAAGGGTATTAACCAGGCCAGCCTTAATATATCTCATCGCATCATCATCTCGTCCCAGCATCTTTTAAGATCTCGTCTTAACCTAATCCGTTGCGGTATAAACGCTGAATAGAGGAAGATAACTGTCTTTCATAACCTCCTCTCCGCCCTCTGGCCTGATATAAATGTTCGTCAGGAGCATCCTCGCGTCAGATCTACGCATGGCGACTGTCTCTGACGGGGTAAAATATGATAGCTTCATTCTTCCATCCACTTTAACGGCACGAAGCTTCTCATCGTAGGTATGCGACTATCCCTTGACTGATCGATAAGGCCACTCCCTTCTTCATGTACTCATCCTATTTAATTTGTGTTTATTACATGTTCAAACACGATCACTCCCTTCACATTCGTACACACACACACGCAAATATATTACGTGCGCACATATATACACATACGTATATGTAATTTAGTAATCATTGTGCTTTATTCTTACCACGATCCATTTATATATATATATTTTTTTGGTGGTGGGGTGGGGGGGGTAAAGTCCGTTCCGTTGTCCTCGCCTGCAAAAAGAAAAAAAGAAAAATTCTAAATTGGAATTTGTAAACAAAATTTTATGTTTATGAGTTATATAATGAGTGAGTTTGTATGGAATATATATATACTCAACCCTCAGTTGCTTATCCATGACTATATCTTCTCTTTCATTTCCGTTCTGACTAAGGCATTGGCACTGGCACTCACTGGAATAAATCATCTCACGAAGACATTGGCACTCACAGTAACAAAGCATTGAAAATGAATGTTAGGAATTATTTGGTTGATGTGATGTACTTTTAAAGAATTCTTTCACCAATGATGCAGAAATCATATATATATATATATATATATATATATATATATATATATATATATAGGGTTAGACAAAATAATATGAACACCCGCCGATTTCACCGGTTATCTTTACGAACTGCTCAGACACAAAGTAAACGGTCAAGTGACTGGCAAACCTATTTAAATGCGTAACAGAGAGTGTATACGTCATGTTATAACCCTCACGTTGCTTTTACAGACCTGAGTGAATTTGAATTAGCAGTTATGAAAGACCTGTCAGACTTCCAAAGAGGGCAAATTGTCGGAGCGCGGATGGCTGGTGCATCGGTGACGAAAACCGCTCAGATGTTCAATGTATCCAGAGGAACTGTCTCTATGGTCATGTCTGCATACCAAAACCATGGAAAGACAAGCACCGACAAATGCAATAGTGGACGCAAGAAGAAGCTGTGTGATCGAGACCGCCGGGTGCTAAAGCGCATTGTGACAAAGAACCATAAGACCACAGCTCCAAAAGTGACTGCAGAGCTTAACCAGCATCTTGCAAGCCCGGTATCGGCCAGAACTGTACGTCGCGAGCTCCATGGAGCTGGATACCATGGGAGGGCTGCAATTTGCCAAACCCTTCCTTTCGCACATCAACATTGAGCGGCGCAGAAAATGGTGTAATGACCATAAGAATTGGTCAATGGACCGGTGGAAGAATGTAGTCTACTCCGACGAATCCTCCTTTACGCTATTTCCATGTTCCGGTCGAGTTTACGTCTGGAGACAGCCTAAAGATGCTTATGACCCCGACTGCCTGACCCCAACCGTTAAGCATGGAGGCGGATCTGTGATGGTTTGGGCAGCAATATCGTGGAATACTCTTGGCCCCAGCTGTAGTACTGCATGGTAGGGTTAACCAGGTCCATCCCATGGTCCAAACGCTGTTTCCCAATGGCGGCGCCGTCTTCCAGGATGATAATGCACCAATCCACCCTGGGGTCGTTAAAAACTGGTTGAAGAGCATGTTAGTGAAATAGAACGCTTGGATTGGCCTCCACAATCCCCGGATCTTAACATTATCGAGCATCTGTGTGTCAGTTGGAGCAGCAGGTCAGAAGCCGATTCCCACCACCGGCGTCTTTGGAGGAACTGGAGCAGGTTTGCTCGAAGAATGGCTCA